>CM070505.1:22282918-22433984 GCA_036346375.1 Guadua angustifolia | reverse complement strand
GGGCGTCGTTCATCTGGTAAGGATGAAATTTGATGTTGTCTTGTCTCTAGCCAAATTTAAGTCAATTACGTTTCTTGTACATACGAAGAACAGAAGCAAAATTTGTGGTGCTTGGTGTTAACTAGTGGTCCATGTTATGTTTTCTCGTCATTTTTCCATACAACTGTCTTGGTGTTTTTTTTTTCTCTGCAAACTTGATGGCGGGTCAATTAATGGCCTACTGGCTATTGCTTATAAAAGAAGTATTTGGATTGGGAATTCAAAGTTGCTGGATGTCGCCATGTATTATTTAAGTTGTTGCTTTCAGAATAATTCATCATGCAGGCCTAGGAAGTGCACTATGCATGTTGGAACAATTCATTATTCAGGTCTAAGAGTTGTAGTAATTTTCATTATGAACACATTTTATTTTAGGGCAACCATATTTTAATTTTTCATGAATCGACTTGTTTATCTGCAAAAAAAACACTGACAATTTAATCTACACTGCCAAGGATATCTTTACTTTGTTATAATAATGTGCTTTTGTCAAACTTCCCTGCAGGTTTCAAGAGCTCATTCTTTGCAGCACCTGAATATCGGTGGAACATTTATCACAGACGAATCATTGTATGCAGTTGCAAACAGTTGTGCTAGTCTGAAGGTATGTTTCTCTTTCTAACCTTTAGTGGTTCCTTTTGGAACAGCTCTCATGTAGCCAAGTAAACCTGACGAAGTACCATGAAAACGGTCTAAGAACAGTCCAATCTACAGTGTTACTGTATTTCTAAAAGATGATGTTTGCATTGTGGCATTCTTTTGGAAGTTCGAAGATAGTTCATGAAGAAAGTAGACAGTGGAACATATTATACAGCTAGGTTTGCCGGACGTATCATAGAACAGTGACTCATTTGGCTATGGTTCACGGTACCCCGGCCGGGGCAGATTGTGTTATTTCTCCTGCTGTTTCTGCATGGTGGCTTCCAGATTTGTAGATCATGCCCTGCCTTCAGCACAAACAGGGGGCTGTTTGTTAGCTGTAGTGTTGGAATTGTTGTGCCGGTCGTACCTGTAGGGAGATAGGACTGAATATGATCTTCATGTTCTGGTTCTCAACTTCCCATCCTACATAAATACTTGGTGCTACACTAATTATTTTTATTTAAGCTCAACTATCTTTGGTGAAGATAGGTTTATAAATAAAGTCTTGGGTGCTTATACATCTGAGCAACTTGTTTCACACTTTGTTTAAATTCGCAGCTTAGGTTGAGAGAATAATAAGGTTCTTTAGGGCTTTGAGGAGTTCAGTTAGCTTTCAGTGGAATAGATTGGGAAGTTGATCAAAATTGTTCTAGCTGCTATGCTGATTTCTGTGTGAGCACTTCATTAGAAAGTCATGGGTTTGAGAAGATTCCAGACTCCATAGATCAGAGACTGAACATCTTAATTCTTGGAGGAGAAAATGGAGATCTTATATTTGAAGTTTCAGTAAACTATAACAAAGCCAACCAAAGAGGAAACAGCTTAACAACCTTATTCATAGTACTGTCAGGGGCAGCTGTTTCTAATTTCAGGATGATTGTAGGGTCGTAGTTTAATTTGAGAACTATGAATGGTCCTGTTTTGAAGCAGTTTGGTACCGTATATTTAGCAATTTTTGTTTCAATGGAACAAGAGTTTACCCCTTTCTTCAGAAAAGAAGCTATATTTACTACAGAGATCACTTTCAAGAAAGCCACTAAATTCAAGGCAACTGATTAACTGAACAATTCCAGTTTGATTACTTCAACTAATGAGAGATTGGAAATACAAGTGCTAATAACTGGACATTCCTGAATCCAAAACCAACAAAGCAGCTGCTCTTTACTGCGTACACTTGCGGCACAAGTTTTACTATTCTGCACAAATCCACAAACTAGATAATACTCCCAAGAACTATACATGTCATCACTGTCACGCGACCAAGTTTTCTAATGCAACGTCGTCATGAACATAGTCAGAAACGTAGAAAAATTGCAAGGTGGTAGTCATCTACACGTTTAGATTGATTCAAGTACAAAAGTAAAACTATAGAGATGGAAATGATTTTCAATGCTCACGGTGGACTTTCTTCCTCAGAGCATCATCCTCTGGAGTTGCCGCCACGTAACGGAGGCCGGCCTCGTCGCGCTCGTCAGCAAATGCAGGAAGCTCGAGTGTATCAACGTCGGCGGGATGAGGGTGCCGCCGGAGAGCTTCGTCAGCCTGCTCTCCATCAGCCCCGCCCTGCAGATCAGGTCCATCCTACAGATCCTCAATGCCAATGTGCAGGTCTCGTGAAGGAAGGAAAATGCCCTGCCAATCTGCCATGATTCATTGATTCATGAAATTACTCTTAAAAAAGATTCATGAAAGGGATTTGTGCTGTTCTTAGTTCTTATTGTGTGTATATTTTCACTTGTACATGTTACAGAGAATAAAATATACATTTACCACCACAGGCAATGGTAAATAATTATGTTACTCTACAAAATTACCTGGCTTGTTCAAGAAGCTGGATGTTGAATTGTTGTCGCTTAGCTACAGTGCCATTCATTTTAATAGTGAGATTTGATAATAATTCGTTGTCCTAGGTTGCATGGTAGATTGTGAACAGAGATCTCAATGTTTCCTTTGGGGAATTCTCTCTCTCTTTTATTCATTACTCGTATGGATTGTTTATAATCTCACTTAGACCTTGTTTCTGTCAAGACAAGATAACCTTCGAGATGGAAACGTCACACCAAACATTCACCAACTTGTGAGACAAGGACACGAACCCAACTCTGCTGGCTGCTTTGGTCTAACTGTCCTAGAGGAGCCAACTTTGATGGATTGGTTAGGTTGCCCACCATAGACCCACTCATCCAGTGAGTGGAGTCTAATGGAGGCATGGAGCAAACTGTTTTTTTTTTATTGAAGCAAACTGGTTAGATCACCTTACCTACCATATAAGAGCATATCAAACGCTACAGGGGGTAGGAAAGTAAGTTTGCCATATTGGAGAGATAAAAATATCAATACCAACACGCGTGTACGTTCAGTGAAAAAGCGTATGTTTGTGTTTCATGGGACTGCACCTATAAATTTTTCTAGTGTATGTAGTCAACGCGCATACATGTGTAGTGTAAGTGGGGTGTGCATCCTTCCTGTACTTAAAAGAAGAGCTCTTTTACAGTACACTATAATGAATATGGACCGTTCATTTCTTTGAATCCAAAGGTTGAGATTGATCTAGATCTAAATATACTACCATGTGTAGTATGGATAGTATAACCTATAGAGAAGATAAAATGGTAAATAACCCAATTAAGATGCGTAAAAACTTTGAGCTTTAAGTCAATGCTTTAGACAACATAGCTCGACAGAATAGCAGTATCATGTTATAGAAGGCAGATTTTCCAGAATTCAGATTGTACTCACCAAATTTGAGCGAGGCGCCTACTGCTGCGATGTTCCCGGCCATGGCAAAGGAGCAGCATGATGCCGTGTCTCTACAAGCAGCTATGGTGTTCGCCGTGGGCGCTGTTTCACAACGAGGCAACCGCGTTTTCTGGTGGCGGCGAGATCAACGTTGTCAATCCCCACCCCAGCATGCCCACCACGCGCAGCCTGCCTCGGAGGCCTCAAACACGCCGCGCCCACCTTTGTCCCCGACCGCACGATGAGCGCTCGCAGAGCGGATTTTGGCTCGAGCTCCTGGGAGAGGCCGAGTAGCAATCCACGCATAATCGAACTCAGAAGCAATGCGAGGCTCGCAAGGCCGAAGCTTCTCGCCACGAGAACGGCCGGCTTGTTCGGACGGCCCGGCAAGGGCGCGACGGGACGCGGTCGAGGCGGGGGACGGTGGTAAGCGCGAGCGAAGGCGGAGGGCTAAGGGCGAGGGCGCAGTGGTGGATAAAACCAGTGAAAAAATGAAAGGAACGGGAAGAGGATGATATCCAGCCCCTTGCAAATCTTCATACTTTAATTACCAAAAGACCATAATACCTCTCAAACGAACGGTTGGATTTCATTTCTACTACCTTCATATACTACCATGGTAGTGTACAGTAAAAATTCTCTAAAAGAAACCGGAGAAAAAAAGTCAATACCTGACTCAATGTTTAGATAAGACCCTATGCTTGCACGTGCGCGTGAGTTTACGAGATAATCTAAGCAACAAGAACCTTCGTCTCAGATTGATGTTTGATGATGTGATATACTCTCTCAGTCTCTCTTCTATGAGCACTTCTTGCATCGAAGATGCTTTCGTTATTAAGGCCCAAACTGGAACTCAGAATTCTCACAAAAACATTTTAGGAAACACCACATCCGGTGAGAATGAACTTACCCTTCTCTTTAAAATTCCTGCAAAATTTATGCTTGAAGCAAACAAAGCCAAATCAGTTCCAATTATATCAATTATCCAACAGGGTAGGCCAGTGTGGATACCACAACATAGGAATCACCATTCGTTGCGCAAATAGAGCCCATACCAACTAGTAGGGATTCAAAGAGGTAGGCCCAACGTATTTTTTGGGCACAATTTGGAACTTAAGATTCTTGGATGAATTTCGTAGGAAAGGAAGCATCCACTTTTGAGGAGACTGAAGTTTTCACATGAACAGCTCAACAAATCCTTAGTTCCTTCAGATGTAACTTCGAACCTACTTACTTCAGACTTGACGTCGGATTATTTGACGAAGGAATGGTCTGTTGTCGTTCAGACATCTACTCCAGGAATAAATCCCAGCAAATCTGTTCACACACAGTTGTCGCTGTGCACGAACCACTGAAGAACAGGGCGCTATCACTGTCAAAAGATGGAAATCTTCAACGAATGGAGTAAAACTTCACTATTCACTGTCAACACGTAGAAGAATTCAGTTTCAGATGACAGCAAAAGAAAAGAAAAAAAAACAAATATGATCAAATTCATAAGGCCAAATATGTTGAAAGGATTCAAGAATTCAAAACAGCTTGGACGATGTCGACAAATCTCAGCTTATAAACTACTCCCTCCGTTCAGAAATAAGACTTATTTTGACTTTGCACAAGGCTTGAGATAAAGATTGCATTGAGAAAGATACAAATGAAAATAATTTAGATTTCCTACTTAATTGTTTTGAAAGATGAGAGAATAGTTTGTATGTTATTTTTTTTGGAAATGGAAGGCAGGAGCTCTGCCGTGCATTCATAGAGGGGGGGGGGGCGAAAATGACAACAGTCAAAGTACATATACAAAGTTTTTTAGGAATTAGAAAAATAGAAAATAAAGATTAGGGGTTGGAAGAAGAAGAAAGAAGAAAGAAAGGTGGGGTGGTAGGAAGGTGGCAACTTAATACAAGCCAACCAAAGACCAACAAATTCCAGGAGTTCTAGGAGTTAAGCAGACATTGAGTTTGTTGGTGGGCACAAAAAAGACGTGAGAATGCCTCTTTGCAGTTGGATACATCTTGCACAACGACACTAGCCAACTGGTTCGGAGAGCGGAAAGATCTATTGAAAATCCTGTTGTTCCTTTCTTTCCAAAGGTTCCAAAAAACATACAACATAATTCCATCCACTTCCTTTCTTCGCTGCCTGTCGGTAGACGCCCTGAGTACCTGCCACCATCTGTCTACGCCGCCAAGAGGTATATGATTTGGGGAGGCCGGGTTACTTATCTGCATGGAGCGGAAAACCTCATGCCAAACCTGCTGAGCAAAGGGGCATAGAAGGAGCAGATGTCCGCCGCTTCGGTACTATCCTCAAGATAGAGCACAAGATGGAGAATGTGGCCATCCCCTAGCTGCCAACTTATCCGCAGTAAGAATCCTATCCTGAATGAACAAGCAAGCAAAGAACTTGCATCTTCTTTCCGCACTTGCATTCCAAATATTTTTGTAGTCATGGTCCGAGACGGACCCATGGAATTGGATCCTGTACGCTGATTTTGCCGAATACTCCCCATTTTGCGTCCATTTTCACACAATTTGGTCATGCAAATCTGGTTGCAAATGCACGTGTTGTATATCTTGCCATAGCCGAAAGAAATCTTCTAATTGCACTTGTGATGTGATTCTTCGAAGCGAGCGAAGCCAATTCCCTATTGAAAGCTCTTCATGCACTGTGCCCCCCCTCCTCCTAGAAAGGTGGTAGCAGGTTGGGGCCAATACTCTTGGGGGTTCCAGGTACCAATTGGAGTCCCAAAATTTCATTGCTTCCGCTCCAAGCAATAAGGTGGTACAGGCGTTGAATAGAGTTAGATCTGTGCTATCGCATGGCACTGGCGTTCCCACCCAAGGTCGGTGGGGGTCCTTCCAAGAGTACCAGATCCATTGAATGCGTATGGCGTGCCCGAACTTCAGGAGGTCCTTGACCCCCAACCCTCCCAAAGATTTGGGCCTACAAACCTTGCTCCAGTTAACAAGGCAATGACCCCCATTGCATTCTTGATCCCCTCGCCAAATGAAGCTTCGACGGATCCGGTCTATTCTTTTTGTAGCCCATCTGTTTAGGGGATATACCATCAAATGATGAACTGCAAGCGATGAGAGGACCGAGTTGGTAAGAACCAACCTGGCGGCCCTAGAAAACATCTTCCCTTTCCACCCTGCGAGGCGAGACTGAACTCTGTCGATTAGCGGCTGCAGGTCTAGACGCTTCAATTTTGTAGGTCGCAGAGGAAGACCTAAGTACCTGCAAGGGAAAGATCGTATGCTAGCTGGGAATTCCTGCAGAACATTCGCCATGTCAATGGCGTCACATCTTATTGGGTAGACCTCACTCTTTTGGAGATTAGTCTGAAGGCCTGTTGCCCCATCGAATATATTGAGCACCATCCGGATCCTGCTCAGCTCCTCCTTTTCAGGGTTCGCAAACATAGCAACGTCATCGGCTGTAGGGTCGAGGATGCGCCTAGAGGGGGGGTGAATAGGCGTTTTACTAAATTCGATCGCTCACTAAAATCGATCGCTCTAATACACCCCTAAGTCAAAACCTAATCAAAGATATATGCGGAAGCGATAAATAGGTTTTGACAATTAAAGCCTAAATCAACTAGGCTCACTGGTGCACTAACTAATTTATGTCTCTAAACGAGAATTGCTATATTGAATAAACAATTTACACTAAGCAATTCTAATACAATCAAGTAATTGATAAATACTCAATAATGTAAATGCTCGAAGGTAAAGAGTCAAGGGACAACCGATGTTTTTCCGTGGTGTTCGGAGACTTGCTTGCCTCCCTAGTCCACGCTGAGGCAAGCCCAACCACTTGGACCGGCTCCCGCCGAGCACCCGCCTCTTTCCACTAGTCGTGGTTTTTCACGCTATGCCAGAGGCTCAACCCGAACCTTCACAAACTTGCCGGCTTTCACACCTCGAGAGCTCCTCACAAGACGACGCCCACGCTGCCTAGGAGTCGGAACCTCCAAGAGTAACAAGCCGCCTTCGCTTGAACCTCATCGAGCACAACGAATCAAGAACCGGTGATCACCAAGTGCAACACATGCACAAGGCCTCCTCAAGTGCAACACATGCACAAGAGGCTCTCAATCACTTCCCAATTGCAACACATGCAATTAGTCTCACTCTTAAGCTCAAGAGGCAAATGGAGAAGAGCAACACATGCACACAACTCCCACACACAAGAATAACACCAAAGAACCCCTGCCCTAAGCCCCCAAGGGGTATTTATAGCCCCCACAAGAAAACTAGCCGCTTGGGGCAAATGGGCGAATCACTTTTTTATGTACTACCGCCTCTAAGGGTCGCAGAGTACCGCCAGAGTCTCAACGGTCGGCTAATCGGTCATCGACCAGATTATCACCACTAAGGGCCTAGAGTATCAAGACACGCAGACTACCGCCTCCCACACGGCCAGAGTGCTTACCACCGAGCCAAAGAACATCACAAGATCAGAAAATAGCTACTGGCACTAATACCCTAGAGATCAAGACTTACAGATTACACCAAGCCTCCTAGAGTACCGCCAACACTTAACATCAAAACAAGCTTCGCAAAAAAGCTATCAAGACTATATTCCCTAGAGTATCATTATTATGACTACCGCCAAGCATAGCAGAGTGCCACCACCAGAAAAAACCAATTCGACCAAATCCATTTCTCCAAAACCAAACCCATTCTTTGAGCCTCTAGATGATCAACACATGATCAAACACACGCAAAACACATTTGCACCAACTTAGCTCATGCTCAAAGAATTTCAACCATATTGCAAAAACACATTTCACAATCAACTCAAAGACTATTTGCAAAACGATACAAATCAAACTCGAAGTTTATGAGATTAATCCCCTAGCCATGTGAAGGTCAACACGAGACCCAATCAACTTGCCAACACCCGCTGCAAGCCCTATTCACATGCTCTCGAATTCGGACTCATAAACCTCATTTATTCAAGACAACTAACTTGCAAACAACACAATAAACATATTTCATGCTTGAGCACTACTCTTGCAACACATGCAAAAGTCTAGCTCCAAGCAACATCAATCAAGATGCATGAACTCTAATTGCAACACATGCAATTTTCTAGTTCCATGCAACACCAAAACCAAACTTCAACTAAAACTAAATCACACGTATGAGCTCTTTACTAGCAACACATGCAAGCCTCTAGCTCCATACAAACACACAAACATCAAATCATGCTTGAGCTCTCTCCTTTTGCAACACATGCAAAACTTAGCTCCAAGCAACCACACGGTTTTATAAAGATTTGTTTTATAAACAAAGCATGAAGCTTCAACTAATGCAACACATGCAAAAGTGAACTTCACGCAAAAGCCAACGACTAGCTTATCACTTCTGCAACACATGCAAATCAAAGCATAATGCGAAACCAATGAAACCAAGCATAAGTTTAACCCATTCGCAACACATGCCAAATGGTTAACCCATATGCAAAAACCAAATCAAATAAGATTTGAGCTTGAGTGAACGCGAATGAGATCACCAACACATGATGAAGCCTGCAAAGGAACGACCCTCTTAATAGCACTGCGATAAAACCTTAGACTCAAAGACTACAAAGTCCTTAGCCTATCTAGTTATACCTTCGCCGCCAAAGATAAGCAATCCCCTTTGGGGTCTTTATGATCTTCACTTTGATATTCCCCGGATATCCACTCGACTCCACTTCGATCCACTCTTGACGCCCATCAACTCATGATGCCGCCCTTGTCCCGTTTCATCATCTCATCCATCTTTGGACCTAACTCAATCACAACTCATAAAATAGTTAGTCCAAGATGCATGGTTGTCTCAATTATCTTTGCACTCCATTAACACATAATGGAAGCCTCTAGATCAATTGAGCACAACCTAAATCAATTGAAATGATTTAATTGTGTCTTAAGTACAATAATGTAACTCATGCTTTATTATACTTAAGAACTATTCATTTATCCTCAATTAATCACAAAACACCATCAACACATGATGAAGTGTTCTTTAATGATTAACAAGACAAATGAACTCAATTTAAATTATCATTTAAATTGATATGAGTATATATTAACTACACAAGTTTTCATATACTCATGTTGATGAAAAGTAATGATCCATTATATGTAAACTATATGGAAATGATCATTACTCTAAATCATCAACTATAGAATACACCCCACATGTATATGTGCATAAGTATGATTGACTTGGATATAATATGCACATATTCAATTTGATTGTATTGGAGCATATCCTATATTTCCACGAGTATACTTATAACTAGGCAATTCAAACATATACTCAAGGATTTAGTTTCTTTGTCTTGATCCTTATATGTGTCAATAACTAATTGATCAATACAAAGAGACTTTCAAGTTAAATTACAAACTCCCTAAATATGTGCATCCATGTAATATATGGATTGGGAAACATGATGCACATTTTGTGGTAAGTGTAATGGGGACATTCATACTTTAACTTGACTCCAAAGTATGCAACTAATACTAGAATGAATATGCAAACATACCTAAGTTTTCCATTTTTCAATGCGATGAGACTTAATCAAAGATATTCTAAATAAACAAGTTAGTCTCGATATAAGATTTGTCATTAATAACAATATCGCATTAATGGATAATCACAATATTAGATTTGTCATTAACACCAAAACCAACGTCATCGGCATAGAGAGAGATCCTGTTTGTGGCGCACCTCGACGGAATCTGTGGCAGATAATTATCCCGAGTTACCTTAGAGATTAGCCTCTGAAGTGGATCCAAGGCAATAAAGAGCACTAGCGATAGTGGATCGCCTTGTCGGAGCCCTCTCCTATGCTAGAACAGCTGGCCAGGAATGCCATTGAGTACTCGAGAGGACGTGGAAGCTAGGATGATGGAAATCCACTCCGTCCATCGGCGGCCAAAGCCAATGTGTTGCAGCAACTCCAGAAGGAACTCACAGCTGACAGAATCAAATGCCTTGGCTATATCTAGTTTTAGGAAAAGCGCCGGTGTTCTTTTCCTGTGAAGGTATGATACAATATTTTTGACTAAAAGGAAGTTGTCATTAATCGTTCTCCTTTTGACGAATGCAGATTGGATGGTGGGCACAATCTCGTGGAGCCTAGGCGCCAACCTGTCCGCAAGAATCTTAGAAAAGATCTTGCCCACACTGTGAATGAGACTGATTGGCCTGTAATGAGCGATCCTGGATGTGTCTGGTTTCTTTGGTAATAAATAAATACACGTAGTTGAGAAAAATAAATAAATATATAGTAGAAAAATCTTCATTAAATTTATATTCGAGTCTTATATTTCTAAGATAAGATTGTTTAAACTATATACCTTATATTTCTGAACTGAGAGAGTATAACCAAGGAAGCCGCCAAATTCTAACATATTGTACAAGAGAACAAAAGGGAACATCCCGATTTCCAGAAGTATATCATCATCGATTCATCAGCAGCCGTCGCCATTCGCACAAGCAACGCAAGCTAACAAAAGCCGGGTCATCTTATAATATTATTATTGTCTCGACATTTTTTTTTAGTATGAAACGACGATTTCCAAGTATTAAAAAAAACCAAGAAAGACAAAACGATAGTTAATCCTCCTTCAATTCGCATCTACGGTAGGAGGAGCAGATGATGGCATCATGGCGCGCGCGCGCGGGCGCGCCGTCTAGCGCCCAGGACGGCGGGAGGGATGGCTCACTTGACGCGGCGGCAGAGGGTGATGCCGTCGCCGATGGGGAGCTGGCAGATCTCGACGCGCTCGTCGGCGGCGAGGGCCTTGTTGAGCTCGAGCACGAAGTCCCGGTAGTAGCGAATGTACTTGCGCATGGGCGCGTCGGGGGGGAGCACGACGGAGCCGTTCCAGAGCGTGTTGTCGTAGCCGACGAGACCGCCGACCTTGACCAGCTTCATCAGCCGCTCGTGGTAGTTGAGGTAGTTGTCCTTGTCGGCGTCCACGAAGACGAATTCGAACGAGCCGTGGCTGCTCTCATCGTCCAGGAGCTGGTCGAGGACGGGGAGGGCGGGGCCCTCGCGGAAGTCGATCTTGTGGGCGACGCCGGCCTTCTCGATGCAGGGCAGGCCGAGCTCGTAGTTCTCGCGGTTGATGTCCATGGCCAAGATCTGCATATATCGAGGAGTGCCATCGATCATTTCAGCTTGCCAGATCTGGGAATATGCGGTGCGGGCGGAGGTACTAGCTAGCAGATCGATGGACTTACCGTGCCGTCCTCGGGGATGGCGAGCGCGGTGGCGAGGAGGGAGTAGCCGGTGTAGACGCCGATCTCCATGGTCTTCTTGGCGCCGATGAGCTTGAGCAGCATGTTCAGGAACTGCCCCTCGTCCGCCGACGTCGTCATCAGGTTCCTGCAGCCACAAGATCAGGCAAGATCCGACATAAATCTCGGCGATCCCGCAGATCAGATCCAGATCGAGAAGAAGAGGAGGGGGAGGACAGCAGCATACCATGGGTGCTTGGCGGTGACCTCGCGGAGCTCCTTCATGCACTCGTGCTCGCGCGGGTACACGCTCGTCTCCAGGATGTACTGGTAGAGCGCGTCGCTCTGGAGCAGGCTCTTGTGGCCGACCTCGGAGTGGCGCGTCTTCTGCTCGCCGCTGCCGTTGGTCTGCTCCGTCGTCGCGGCCGTCGCCGCGGCCGCCTCGGTGGCCATTGCTGCTGATCTGAGAGGGAACGAGATCTGGGTGCTGCAGGACCGCGCACTTGCTTTGCCCGCTCGATTGACCTTGCGAAGACGACGAAGCAACGGGCGGTTTATATAACGCGGCGCGGTGGATTGATTGGGAGAGGCATGTGGGCTTGCGCGTAGCCAGGAACGCCAGGCAAATACATGTGACGACTGCTACTATGTGGGAATTTTTTTTTAAAAAAAATACTAGCGAAAAAATACGCCATGAGGAGAGAGAACGTGGAAGTGTGGAACAGTCGTGCGCAAAGGCCGGTGGGCCCGACCTGTCAGCGGCTCGAGCTGGTCGGTGGAATACATACAGCGTTGGTCTTTGTGCTGCTGAGCTAGCGTAGTTTATTATTGGCCGCGACATGGCGATTGGCGAGCGATTCCGAGGGGGTGGGTTGGTTGGTGGACTGCGATGGTCTTAAAAAAATCCCACAGAAATTTCGGTATGAGATTTCAAAGTTCGGATGAAAAAGATTCAAATTGCTATAATATTTTTAGAAATTTTAGAAAATTTTGTCAAAATCATGGTAATTTTGACAGAATTTCAACTTTTTTCACCGAATTTGAGTCAATATCTCCTAAGAATGCTTATCTTCCATGAAAATTTTAGAAAAAAACTCAATTTTTAAGACGTTTTATAAAAATAACAGAAGCAGCGTCAGATTTTTATAAAAATGTACAAACTTAATCATACTCTAAAAAATTTATAGTACCATCTTTATCGGTCTTGGATTATACAGAAAAGTTTCCAAAATAATTGAACTTCATTTGTTATATTTGAAAAATGAGAAATAGAAGGAATATAAATGAGACAATAACGGTGTCAAAATTTTATAAATTCGCTCAAGCGTGATCATTTTCCAAAATTTTTAAAAGAGCTTAAGAATTGCCTCAGCACGATTTTCAAAAAGTTTCAAAAATTATAAACCTTTTTTTATTACTCAATCAAATTTATGGAAGCAATACATGTACTCAGTCAAACTTTTATGAGGTTGATAACATTGTTAAATTTTTTGAAAAATACTCACTCTTAATCATTATCTAAATATTTTATGAGAATATTATTGAAACATCAAGACCAACCAAAAAATTTCAAAATTTTCAAATGTGGTTTATACCATTTTTCATTCGGTTAAAATTTACCGATAAGGCTTTTTTGAGGACAATACCACTATCAAAAATTTTAAAATTACTCAGGCTTTATCATTATCGACGATCGGGATCGTCTGACCGCAAAAATGTATGGGGGTTAGTATGAATGCGGGACCCGGAACTGGTTTCGCTCACCGAAGAAATAAAACTCGCTGCTCTAATGGTCAAAGGGAAGAGAGAGAGACACCGAGAATTATACTAGTTCGAGCACCTGTTGCAGGTAATAACTCTACTCTAGTCTTGCCCGGAGGCGGAGAAGTTCACTATGTATGAGTACAAAGAATGCTCCCTAGCTCGAGCTTCTGTGATTTGAGTGTTTGTGTGTGCTCTATGTTGCGATCTGCCTAGGTGTGTTCGTCTCAAGGGGTTTTATGCCTGTCGCAGTTGTTACAAAAATGGTCGAGAGATTCCCGGGAGAGTGGCTTCATGTGCACTAAAGGTGGATCATAACCGCTCCGGATTTGCCGCCCACGTCTGGCTTGACTCCATCATTTAAGGATCTTGGTAACTGCCGGTATGAATGTTCGATCTAGATCCCCGAGCTCGACCCCTCCGAGCGGGAGTTGATTCCTTACCCCCCTAGATCGAGGTCGTGCAGGAGCCACGTGGTCAACGACGCGGTCAAAGGCCTCTCGGCTCGGGCTCGAGCTAAGGGTTTGCTAACTGACCCGTTGACCGCGCAGGGGCTTTCCAGTCCCCGACAGCTAGCCCCCGGGGCTCAAGTCGTAATCCAGGCACCTGGAACGACGTTGAGTCTCACAACCTGGAAAGGGACGGTCTTCTGGTCGTGCTCGGAGTTGACCAAGCTCGAGGTCGAGCTTAATACTGCAGTCGGCGCCTTGACTAAGATGCACTTGAAACGCTCAGGTTTCCTGGTGCTTTGACCGAGCTCGGAAATGCTCGAGCTCGAGGTCGGACGTATACCAACCAAGAGATCGGGTGCCGTTACACCTGACAACCCTTGGGCTTCGAAGTCTCGATACGGACACGGAAGAGCAGCGGAATAGCCCATGACGCCTCGATTCTGTCGCCAAATCTCTGAATGCGCCTGTCGAATTGCAACCGATGCGCCTTTTGAGGTGCAACAACCTCCAGCTGTCACAAATCGGGGCTTATAAAGCCCGAACCATCGGCTCCTCTGAAAAATTCCCGAAGTTCCTCGCATTCTTGTTAATCCTGACTTTTTAGTCTTCTGTCCAAACCGCCATTTCTTCCCCGACCAAGCACCAAACTAGCCTCATGGCCAAGTTCGGGAAGAGTACTCTGTCGCTGACGAGGATGAAGGAATTCAAAGGTCTGGGGCTACTGGATCTGGTGACGTGGTGGTTGCTAGGTGGGGAGACTGAGCCGCAGCCCCGGGAAGATGAACTCGTCAGCACCGAGCAGTATATGCTCTTCGGCTTGCAGACACGCGGAGAGCGACTTCATGGCGTCGGTCCTCACACAATGCGAGATCGAACTTGTCAATCTGGTGCCAAACTCCATCCTTCGTCTTTCCATCTTTTCCCATTTGTGCGAGGGGTTCCTCGGAATCCTTCCTACCCCCTCTCTCTTTTTTCGCTTTTTCTCTTTGTTTCGCACCGAGAAGGACCTCGTGGTTGGGTACCTTTATTTCTGGTTGTGGACGAGACTCCCTTGGTCCTTCCCCCAACTCCATGCTCGGGACTCTCTCGGTCCATGGACCGAGAGATGGTTCTACCTAAAGAGGGGCAAAGACGACATGCTGACATATGATGGAGCACCCATCATCGGCAAGCGCCAAACCCTAGAGGCGGATGACCTGGAGGTCGACCAAGAGGCCATCACCGCCATCCATATCTGCGCCACGCGCGGCCTCACCAGACAAGCCATCACCAACGACTTCCTCTGCGAAACCGGGTGTTCCCTCTGCGAAAGAGGCTGCACCCGTTCTATGAGATTGAGGGACGCGGCGACCTCACCCGCGAAGGCCCATCCGGTAAGTCATCTTTGAACTGAAAACCGCCCGAGCTCGAGCCTAGGGTTATCTAACAGCTTTGCCCTATCCAGCAGCACCGAAGGAGTCCTGACTTGCAGCCAGGATGACGGAGATGTTGGGGAAGGCGGCGTTCGACTACACCACGGACGACCCCGTCTCGAAGAACGTGCTGAACCGGAGCACCGAGGTAAGATATCTTGAGTCGAGTCTAGCTCGGGAGCATTCAGGCTAGTTCTGACTTTCAATTGCGCTTGCAGGAGAGCCAAGAGTCGGGACAGCGAAGCGGATGCTGCCGCTGCCCGGAGCGGCAAGGGTAAGAAAGCAGGCAAAAGGCCACCTCCAAACACCCCGAGCGGCAGAGCCCCGAAGAAGCAGCATGTCGAGTGGAGCGACCACATAGTGGTAAGTCCTCTGAAATTTATTCAAACTCGTATTTCCTTCTCTTCACCCTTTTCTGATTCTTTTTCTTCCTTCTCGCAGCTGAAGAAGGGTCAGCACTGCCGCTAGGACCTCAAGCACCCAAGTAGCCCTGTGGTCCCGATCGCAGGTCCTGTGCTCGCCACAAGGAAACCCGGAGCCTCCGTGTGCTCCAAGGTCTCCGGCTCGAGGTGTTCGGAGAAGGAATGCTTCTTCACCCTCGGAGCCCCGAGATTCCCGACAGCCCCTTGCGAGACGGAGGCTTGTGACTCAGGTACCCCACTTCTTCCTTGGTCGTAAAACTTCCTTTCACCTTAGCTTAGTAACCTTTCTCTACCGCAGACCTCGAGTGCTCGAACTCACCCTCGACATCCCCTGAAAATGGCTGTTGTTCAGGGTGAGTCTGAGTCCGAAGAGGAGCCCATGTTCAAACTGGTCCATCGCTTAGCACGGGCTGAATCAGCGCCTCAGGCCTCCACAATTGAAATAAGTACGACGAGTCCGAACAAGGACTCGCCGATATGGAAGAAAACACACCCCCAGCCACCGCCAATGGAGAGGGGGCCGACAACACCGTGGTCACTGGAGTCGAAGTCTCCCCGGCCAAAGCTGCAGCGGGGAGCAAAGCTCAGGGTGCCCCGGCCATCGAGGTCGTGGCTGTTCAAGCCGTCCCTGATGTGGTCGTTCCGACCGTCGAGGTTGGGATGACCCCAGCCATCGAGGCCAACAATACATTGGCCGAAGTCGCCACGGGGGACCAAGCCGAAGACCCGGCCGGGGCCACCGCGAAGGAAGAAGCGGAAGATACCCCAACCATGGAGGTCAGGGCTAGCTTGGTCAGAGGAGCCGAGCTTGAAGGCGAGTCAAGCCTTCAGGCGGACGAGGAGATCCGAGCCGAAGTTGCTTCTGGCGAAGTCGACCATACGCCAGAGGAACTCCACCCGGGCGCCTCGACCTCAGCAGAAGGCCACACCGTACCTGGGGCACCAAGCAGCAGGTCCATCGGGCCTCACCATGCCGCGATTTGAGGACTGGCTTAGCCAGGTATGACACGACTTCTTCTTACTCCTCTTGTCTCTTGGCTTGCCCTTCCTTGATAAAGTATGACTTCCTTTGGATTTTGTAGGCTATTGACCTTATCGCCCAGGGGCTTCAAGGTCTTCAGAGGCACTCTAACTCCTTGAAGATCGTCTTCGACAACGTGAAGGAATGGGAGAGCCGCTTGCTCCAACTCGAAGAGACTTTGGCGATCGAGCAGGAGGAGGCCAGGCGAAGGACAGCGGCCCACGCCACCGAGCTTGCCGCCCTCCAAGGAACACTAAGGGCGCTCGAGGCCACCCACGCGTCCGAGCTTAGCCAAGCCATCAACACTAAGCGCGACCATGCTTTCAAGGCTGTGGAAGATGAACGCGCTTGGTCAGCCAATGCGCTCGAGGCTGAGTGCGTGGACACCTCCAAAGCTCTTGAAGCTGAGCGGGCGAAAGTGGAAGAGCTGCAGAAGGTGATCGCGGATCGAGCAGCCACCCCGACGAAAGCCTCCATCGAGCTCGAGGCGAAGGTTACCGAGCTCGAGGAGAAGCTATGGCGAGCAACCAAGACGGCGAAGAACGCCCTGGCCCAACTCCAAGATGAGCGGGTTAGGTGAAAATGGGTCGCACTACCCGCCTGCATCGGATACGCGTAGTATTTTTATCCGCTTTTTCGAACTACCCGCCTGCATCGATACGGTAGTATTTTTATCCGCTTTTTCGATACTAATACGGTATTTTTTGTTTCGTCGATACGGATAGTACCCGATAGCCGAGCGCCGGATTCGGACGGATTCGAATGGGCACTACCCGCAAAATACCCAAGATCTCGGCGTGATACGGGTACTCGAGGTTCGGCACCGGAGTATAAAATTCAGCCCATCGCTTTGAGATTTTGTGGGCCGTAACACTTGGCCCATTATTCGCCGCCTTTGTTTAGCTCGTGGTCTCAAGTCGACGTACCGATCCAATGGGGGAATGGAACGGCATGGCACCGTGCACTTTGCCACTATCTTGGTCTCCACGGCACGTGCGGACATGCGGTTGGTTCGGCGGCGGCGCTTCTCGTACCGATCGAGACGCATATCTACGAAGAGCCTGCAGGTAATGCGATGATCGTAGTAGTGCACGGCATCTTACTTCTTCTGCCAGGGCAAGGTCGAGAGACCGTTCTTGCTCGAAATCGACTTGGTCGACCAAGCTGACCCTAACAGAGCCCAGCATGACCATTGAAGATAGGACGGCTTCGGTACCAAATACAAGCCGAAAGGGGGTGGACCCTGTTGTTCAGCTGACCATAGTACGAATGGACCATAAGATGGTGGGAAGTTCATCCACCTAGGTCCGGCCGTGTCGTTCAAGCTCATCTGAAACTCGCTTCTTGACGCCTTGAACAATCTGTCCATTGGCGTGTTCCACCGCTCCATTGCTTTGTGGGTGGCTCACCGAGGCGTAACACACTTTGGTGCCTATGTCTTCGTAGTATTCCTGTAATAGTTCGCCGGTAAACTGGGTTCCATTGTCAGTGATAATTCTGCATGGAACTCTATACCTAGTGACTACGAACAAGCGGAAAAACTTGACAGCCGCACGAGCAGTGATGGTTGATACAGGTTCGACCTCGATCCACTTGGTGAAGGTGTCGATAGTGATGAACAAGAATTTCTTCCTGCCAACCGCTTGGGGGAAAGGGCCGAGAACGTCAAGCCCGCATGTCGAGAAGGGCCAAGCAAGCGGGATGGTCTGGAGAGTGTAGGCCAGTTGATGTGACTTCCAAGCATGGAATTGGTAGGCTCAACAAGTGCGAACAATGTCCCGAGCATTCTGGAGCGCTGTTGGCCAGTAGAACCACATGCGGAAGGCTTTCCCGACCATAGTCCTGAAAGAGGAATGCGCACCACAGAGACCCGAGTGGATGTCATTTAACAGGTACTTACCCTCTTCCGAGGTGATGCATTTCGTCAGAACACCAGAGATATTTCGACGGTTAAGTTTGCCACCGATGAGTTTGTATGAACATGCCCGGCGCTTGATCATGCTCCTCTCGGCGGGGTTTGATGGGAGTTTGCCCTGCGCGAGGAATTTGTAGATTGGTTCCGCCCACGAGGGGACACCTTCAATGAAGGTGGCCGAAACTTCTTAGTCGGAGATCGAGGGTGCCGCCAAGGTCTCAAGGACGACGTCTGGAGGAACCTCATCATCGGACGACCCAAGCTTGGATAGGAGATCAGCGATGGAGTTGTCCTTCCTAGGCACGTGCTTGATTTTCAGATTCTAGAACCACTTCTCCATTTTACGTACCTCAGCGAGGTACTTAGCCATCGAGTCTTCTGAGCATTGATAATCTTTGTTGAATTGGTTGACGACGAGTTGGGAGTCGCCTTGATGATCAACCGGCGCACGCCCAGCGCCTTGCAAGCTCGGAGATCCGCCAGGAGAGCCTTGTACTCTACCACGTTATTGGTGGCTGGAAATCCAAAATGAACCACATAACTTAGTTTGTCTTCTTGTGGGGTGAGGATGAGAATACCAACCCCCGAGCGCTTGAAAGATCTTGAACCGTCGAAGTACATGACCCAAGGCTTTTCTTCCTCAACCTCGAGCTCGGGAGCTGGCTGCGATGTTTGCTCGACCACGAAGTCCGCAAGCGCTTGTGACTTGATGGTCGTGCGCGCCACGAACTGAATATCGAACACAACCAACTCCATGGCCCACTTGGTGATGCGACCTCCGGCCTCCGGGTTCCTTAGGATTTCACCGAACGGGAAATTGCTCGGGATGACCACCGAGTGCACCTGGAAATAATGCCGAAGCTTGCGCGAAGCCATCAGGAGGGCGTGGAGCAACTTCTGGACCTGGGGGTAGAGCTCCTTCGGTCCGTGAAGTACTTCACTGACATAGTAGATCGATGCTGCCGACCATCTAGCTCGGCCACCAAGACGACGCTGACAGCCTGGGTTACGGCCGCGAGGTAGAGCAACAACTTTTCGCCTGGCTGCGGGGTTGTGAGCAAAGGTGGACTCGAAAGATATACCTTTAGCTCGTCGAAGGATCATTGCGCCTTGGGCGTCCACTCAAAGCTTCCTTGCTTATGCAGAGTCTTGAAGAATGGTAACCCACGCTCGCCGAGTCTTGAGATGAATCGGCTGAGGGTGGCCATGCGGTCGGTGAGGCATTGTACCTGCCTTACCGAAGTCGGGGGAACCATCTTTTCAATCGCCTCTATTTTCTCCGGGTTCGGACCGACTCCTAAGCCCCCTATCATGTAGCCAAGTACCTTTCCCAAGGCGGTGCCAAACATGCATTTTTCAGGATTAAGTTTGATCCTATGCCTGTTCAGGTTGATGAAGGTCTCCTCGAGATCTCGGACATGTCTGTCTTCGGGAGAGCTCATGACGATAATATTGCCCACATAGACCTCGAGGTTGCAGCCGATCTGAGGGTCAAAGGTCTTGGCCATCAAACGCTGGAACGTCGCGCAAACGTTGCGGAGACCAAATGACATGGTTCTGTAGCAGTATGTCCCAAACGGCATAATGAAGGTCGTTTTACTTTCATCGTCAACTGTCAGCTTGATTTGATGATGTCCGGAGTAGGCATCCAGGAAACTCAACATCTTGGTGTTTGCAGTGGAGTCGACGATTTGATCTATACGTGGAAGGGAGAAATTATCCTTCGGGCATGTCAAATTCAAACCCGTGTGATCAACACACATCCTCCATGTCCCGCCTTTTTTCTGCACGATGACTGGGTTGGCTAGCCATTCGAAGTAGTGATCTCGCGAATGAAGCCAGCCTTCAAAAGTTTTTCGAGATTCTCTCTTATCATAGCTACTTTCTCAGGGGAGAAATGATGCGCCGGCGCGCAAAGTCGGCAAATGGGCCTTACTTGCGCTTTGTGCTCGATCACCTCTTGGGACACTCTAAGATGTCCTGGCTGCCCCTGCTTAATATGCTCTTGTTGGCGCGGAGGAAGGTGACGAGCTCGAGTTCCTATTTAGGACTCAGCTTGGTCGAGATGTGAACACACTTGTTCGAATTGCCCTCTTCGAGTTGCACAGCCTTTGTCGCTCCGCTGGGCTAGATTGCCGCCTTCTGACGGGCATTCTTCGTGGTCGCCTTAGAACCTCGCTGAGGCAGCATGCCAGCGAGAGTCAAGGCCTTGGTTTCGCACTTGTGGCTGCATTGAGATCACCTTGTACCGTTATGATGCCATTGGGCCCTAGAAGCTTCATGCAGCGATGGTCGTAGTGGTTCGCCGCCATGAACTTGATCAACGTCGAGCGTCCGAGGATGGCGTTGTAGGGGAGATCTCCTTCGACCACCTCGAAGGTGATCATCTCGATGCGGAAATTGTCCAAGTCGCCGAAGGTGACGGGCAAGACTACTTGCCCGAGGGGGTGGTTGAACTTTCCGGGACGATTTCGAAGAACGGAACCGCTATATTTTTTACCTTCGACCGGGGAATCTACATCCGATCGAGCCCGCTCGCTAGGAGCAAGTTGAGAGAACTGCCCCCGTCGACCATGACCCACCCGACCATGGTATTGTTGATGGTCGGGGTCACGACCAGGGCAGTTTTAAGATCCTTAGATATACCCTGGGGAGCATCCTCCCATGAAAAGGTAATTGTGGCCCTAGCCCATTTGTATGGCTGATCGACGGGCCTTCCGACGGTAGCTTGATAGACGGTGCGCGCGGCATCCTTGAGCTCACGCCGAGACTGGTATGCCGATGAGCCACCGAAAATAACGTCAATCCGGCGATCACCCTGTTGAAACTCTAGCTCAAGGTCGTCGAGATCTTCACCGGCATTAACCCTATCGGGTTGCTTGCCTTTTTTCGGGAGCGTGAGCATCTCTCCATGCCCATCATAGAAGACGTCTAGTTTGTTTTGTTAGGTCCTGCAGTTTCGCAGATTGTGGCCTAGGGTCCTGTGAAATAAGCAGAACTTTTTATCATCATACCTAGGTTGCCCTTCAGCACCCTGTGGTCAGGCGTCGATTTGCTGGGGCCCGGACCGACGATTCCCATGCTGAGGTCGGCGCGATGCCTGTTGAGGTCGTGGGCGGCCTCGTTGAGGGCGGGGCTCTTCCTTGATCGGTTCTCGCACCTCCATCACCTCACACTGGCCGTTTGTCGCAACGATCACACGCGGCCGACCGCCACCATTCTTGCGATCCCTCTTCCGCTTCTTGGCAGTCGGGCCTAGGTCGCTGCTTTTGATGTTAGAGGGACCGGCTTCTCTGGAATTGAGACCGAGTTTACCTTGGTCGTAGTCGCGCTTCCACCGAATCGCTGCTCGTCACAGCATCGCTTCGCCATGCGAAACAAATTTTGTTAACATTGAGCCTCGCCATGATTTCTGTGTCTTGCGGAGACGCGTCACACGACACCGAACGTGAAGGCCTTGATCACAGCCTCGTCGGAGACGTTTGGGATTGAATTCCACGTATGGATAAACCGCCACACAAAGTCACGGAGGGGCTCATTCTTGCCTTGGATGACGCGATCCAGGTCTTTCTCCCTTTCAGGTCGTTTGTAACAACTCTGAAAATTGGAGCGGAGAGCGCTTTGTATCTAGTGCCACGAGTGGAAGGAGGCAGGCTTCTGGTTGAAGAGCCAGGTACGCGCGGCGCCATCCAGCACGATCGGGAGGTAGTTGGCCATCACTGCTTCGTCTCCTCCGGCCGCCAAAATCGCGGTCGAGTAGATTGAAAGGAATTCGTCGAGGTTCTTTGTCCCATCGGACCGCTCTATCAAGGCGGGCTTGAATTAGGCTGGCCAGCGTACCCGACGAAGGTCGTCAGAGTATGCCGAGCAACCATAGGATAGAATAGGACCACGTCGAGGAAGGTGGTCGCTGCTGCTGGATCCGAGTCGTGGTTGCCACGGCGGCCGGACCTACGACCACGCTGGTTGTGATAGTGAGCGCGGGCATCGCCCGGGAGGTACCGCAGTCGATCGTGAACCCTACGACGCCTGGGCGGAATGTCTGAGGAAAGGCTCCCAGACATGCTGCTGTTCAAGTGGGAGCTGTTGTAGCTTTGCTGATGACGAATGTCGTCCGGGGTCGTATTCAGGGGACGGCGACGTGGAGGTGTCCGGGACGAATCCCGGGATCGCTGGCGCGAAGGCGACCGGCGGAGGCACCAACGCTCGCTGAGGAGCTGTCGTCACTCATCAGGGAGTGAGATCCAGAGTGCCGACTTCGGTGCTGCGAAGGTATGACTTCAACAGCAGCCTTATCAAGCTCATCAGCGAGAGTTTGGCTAAAAAGATTTGACCTCAGCCGAGCGGAATCGGTCATAACCCGGGCGATGGCACGGAGGCGTTCGCTCGAGCGAGGAAGCTTGGACCGTCCGAACGAAGTACCAGCCTTCTCACGTTCCTCTCGTCGAAGGGTGGTTATGGCCTGATTGATAGCGACTTGAGCCATCCGGTGAGCATCTTCAGGAGTTTTCGGGTCGCGATCGTCCGCCTCCACGCTTGCGTCACGACTGTTGGCCATGAAGACAAACTGTTCACGCAGCAGTGGCGAGGGTGAAAATAGGGACGTAGAACCGTCACACTCGGGAACCGCATCCGAGCCTGAGTTCACCGAACGTCTTCCAGCGATGTGCGCCATGTCTTTGAAGTATTGATGTTCTTCTGAATGAGTGAGGCTTTCGGGCCCCACGGTGGGCGCCAGTTGTCGACGATCGGGATCACCTGACCGCAAAAGTGTATGAGGGTTACTATGAATGCGGGACACAGAACTGGCTTCGCTCACTGAAGAAACAAACTCGCTGCTCCGATGGTCAGAGGGAAGAGAAAGAGACACCGAGAATTATACTGATTCGAGCCCCTATTGCAGGTACTAGCTCTACTCCAGTCTTGCCCGAAGGCGGAGAAGTTTACTATGTATGAGTACAAAGAATGCTCCCTAGCTCGAGCTTCTGTGATTTGAGTGTTTGTGTGTGTTCTATGTTGCGATCTGCCTGGGTGTGTTCGTCTCAGGGGGTTTTATGCCTATCGCAGCTGTTACCAGAAACGGTCGGGAGAGATTCCCGAGAGAGTGGCTTCATGCGCACTAAAGGTGGATCATAACCGCCCCGGATTTGCCGCCCACGTCTGGCTTAACTCCATCATTTAAGAATCTTGGTAACCGCCGGTATAAATGTTTGATCTGGATCCCCGAGCTCGACCCCTCCGAGCAGGAGTTGATTCCTTACCCCCTAGCTCGAGGTCGTGCGGGAGCCACGTGGTCAACGACGTGGTCAAAGGCCTCTCGGCTCGAGCTCGAACTAGGGGTTTACTGACTGACCCATTGACCGGGCAGGGGCTTTCCAGTCCCGACAATCATCATCTAAAAAATTTATGAGAACATTATTGATATATAAGGACCATCCGAAAAAAATTCAAAATTTCCTAATGTGGTTTGAACCATTTTTCAATAGCTTGAAATTTGCCAGTAAGGCTTTTAGCGCGACAGTAGCATTGTCATAATTTTTTAAAATTTCTCTGGCCTGATCATTATCTAAAAATTTTATAGAAATATTAGTGATTTGTCAGGACCATCCACAAAAATTTTCAAAGTTTTCTAACGTGGTTTGAACTAGTTTTTTATTTGGTTAAAATTTACATAGATTTCGGCAATTTAGGTCAAAATATCGAAAAACTCAGTTCAAAAAATTCCATACGTGAATTTTGCTTTTTGAATTTCATTCAGATTTCATCCAAAATTCTAAAATTTTACCAAAATCTTGGATTTCGGTCACCTCTAAGATATCGTCCGAAAACAAAATTTGAAACCCGATCCAAAGACTTTTCACATCCCCTCAGCCTCCGACCTCTCTGGCTTCGTTGGGGTGGTGCACGGTAACCACAATCTTTGTTTTTCCCTCTTTGGTCTAATGTTCTTGTAAGTTTAGTTCTCGTTCGCTTCACTTGATATGTTCTTCTATCGTAGTAAGTGGAATTGTTATGCTCCTATACTACAGTAGCAGATGGCACGCATAGCCCACCGATCCTTCTATGATTAAGAAAAAAAGACTCGATCTGTAATTTTGCCAAGATTGGGATTAAATATGAAGAAAAATGCAGATGGCCAATTCGGCCTAGGCTTCCGGTAACCGCTGCGTGGCGTGGACCGCGTCTATGCGCGGCGCGGGTGGCCGCGTTGGGTTTGGCGAATGGGATTACGGGAGGGTGAGATGAGGTCAGGTTGGTGGGAATTGGATGGGTCCGGTGGTGGCTTTTCCTTGACGGTCGTCGGAGGGTGAAGAGGGTTTGGTGGCAAAGGATTCACTAATGAGTAAGGAGTGGTTACAACGTGCTTGCTCTGAGGGGCCTCGAACTAGCCTAAGGACTCCCGTGAGCAAGTCAGTGTCTCCAGTATGTGTGGTACCGAAAAGTCCAGCCTCAAGACATCGTGGCGAGGGGTATTTATAGAGGATTTACAGGAGACAAGATAGTTAATGGGGCGCGCCATCAGAGAGGACGAGGCGCAGCAAGAGTCGCCACCTCCGGGTACCACGCGACGTGGGAACAATGGCGAAGACTAAGGCGGCGGACCATGGCAGCAGATCCCAAGCGGTGATTCTCGAGCCGCTGGCATTTAATGCCACGCCGCTTGTCATGAGCCCCGAGCTCGGCTTGTTTGGGACGGGTAGCCCCACGAGCCGCCACCAAGGTTTGTCCCTGTGGAGCGCCAAATGAGCAAGGCCATGGTCGATTGGCCGGCTTCAAAGGTCGCTTGTGCACGTGTATCCAATCCCCGACAGCATAGCCCCGAGGCTAAAAAGGGGAAAAGGCCTTGCTAAGGCCCCGCCTTGAGCCTCTAGATTTTTAAAGAGGGATTGAGTCGGCAACTACGAGCCTCATGCAGGCTCGAAGTCGCCCTAGCTCGGGGATGTAATTTTGTGGCGAAGGCGCTGCGCGCCCATGCAATCATGCTCGAGGGCGGTGATCTCACGGCGAAGATCGCCAAG
This sequence comes from Guadua angustifolia, assembly GCA_036346375.1. Taxonomy (NCBI): domain Eukaryota; kingdom Viridiplantae; phylum Streptophyta; class Magnoliopsida; order Poales; family Poaceae; genus Guadua; species Guadua angustifolia. The sequence continues at coordinate 22,408,316 of CM070505.1, read as the reverse complement.
ATCCGAGCTACTACGCCGGGAAAGGGATCTCGCGAACGAGACAAGGCTCAAGGCGCATCCGAGCAACCGAGCCAGAAGAGGCGCCACTACCGAAGGGACCGAGCGATTTGGTCGGCTCGCCAAATATCGCTAGAGGGTGCGCGAAAAATCGCACGGTTCCTTCCTCGCTGCCATCAGGCGGCTCGACAGTTTTTGGGAACCGCTACCGTCGAGCCCGCCGGGACGTGCCGCCACGCTGGCCGGCAATCGACCGTCACATCAGCCCGTTCGCCCTCCGCCTAGAAATAACCCAGGAACACTTCATTTGTCTTCCATTATTCTCACCGCTATGCATTTAACACTCCGCCAAAGAAAAAGAACTCGACGGCTCCCAAACTTCCTCTCTCTCTATCACAGGGCGGTTCATCTTCTTGGGTCCTTTCATGGCGCGGTTTGGGGCAAGCAAGATCACGGTGGAGAGGCTCCGGTTTTGGAGGAACTGGTACCAGACGCCCACACCGGAGAATCCCGAGGCGAGGGGCCCCGCGACGCATCGCATTTATTTAGATAGTCTCATGCGACTTCTACACCGTCAATCGGCTCGGATGTCGGAGAGCGAAGTTCTTGGGGATGTGCTTGAGCAATGCCGGCGAACTCACTCATCTCAACCCCAACTCCATCCTCGCCTTGAACGTTACCACCTTATGCGAAGGCTTTGTGGCACCCTCCCCACGCCAAGTCTTCTTCCATTTCTACATTTTTCCGCGACCGCGGGATTTCCCCACCGGCGCTTTATTTTCGCCGCGCCCGCCCGCCTGCTCGAAGTTTCCCATCTTCACCTCAAGGACTCCGCTGCGGTGGGCCGACCATCGTTCTACTCGCGAAGCCGGACACCGCAATGGCTATCGGGCAAGGCGCCTAACGCCGAGAGACGCCGCTACCACGGCCGACCCCGATGAGGAGCAGATCTTGATGACGATCCACGAGCTCACGAACATGGGGCTCACCGGGCGCGACATCGTCCGCGACTTTCTCCTAATAGAATATCCTCACGCGAGGAGAGAGCGCCTTCTTCAAATCACCGGGGGACGATTTCACCCGCGAATCGACTCGTATGCTCTCCGGGCTTGTGATAGTTTTGTTTCATACGCTGCTCGAGCCAGGATGACATTTGCGCGACGCAGGCGATGTTCCTGCCACGATCGGGTGGAGAAGAGGGTCGGCGAATGTTCAGACCCCAAGGGCAAGGAGCTCGAGAAGAACGCTAAGTCCCGCCAACGTGCTCGAGCGGGCAGCGGGTAAGTGTCTCTCGTTATTCATGCGCGGGAAAACGTCCAGCTTTTATCGAGTATTTTGTGCTACGGAACAAAGACTCAAGATTCTTTCTTACGGATTCCGCCTCCTCCTTGGCGGAGAGGATCGCCTCGAGCTGGGCGTGGCCGAGCTTAAATCCAAGGTGGGCGGCGGCAGTGCTTGTCCTCGCGGCTCGTACCAAGAAAGGAGGAGCAAGAGGGTTTACAGGCCACGGCCATGAAGCATCCGGCCGTCAAGAGGCAAGCAACTGCAAGGGAGATCCTCAAGTGGCACATGGAGTACGCCGACGGATGGAGGAGGTAAGCCGCTCGAGGCTTTGGTCAAGAATTATAGCTCGAAGTTCAAATCGAACAAATCGCGTGGAGGGACGATTGATCAAGGCATGGTGCAGACGAGCGGAACGCCGGAGAGGAGCGGCCGAGACGGCGACCAACTCGCGCGAGCTACTAAAGCTCGGAGTTTGGGATCGCTACCGCGAAGCTTCTCGCAACGCAGACATTGCATCGTGAAAGATTGCCGAGGGGGTCGACATGGAGACAATGACCCTAAGTCGGGCGAAGATCACCCATCCGCACCAAAAGACGGCCGAGTCAGTAGTCCTAAGGCTGGCGAACCCACCTGCGGCGATTTAAGAAGGTCTCACCAAAGGTGGGCATCGATCCCGCCTTGCTTTTGTTTTTTTTGCTTTTGTTTAGTTTCAAGGCCCTGCTAACCCCCACTCACCCGACGTGGACGGTTAATAGTCAGTAGGCCTTCCTTGACCACCGCCAAATAGCTCACGAGCTCGCCTGCCAGTTTTAGCGCAAGCGTATATCTCGCTGTCACGACATCGCGGATGGCCGGCGTGGGGAGCGGGCGGCGAGCACGGAGGAGGAGAGAAGGTCGACCATGGCTCCCGCAAGGGGTCAGCCAAGAAGGCACGGGCTCGGGCGAAATGCTCGCCTCGACAAGATCGCACTACCGAGCGTAACCACCGCTTGGGGATAGCGGCCTCGAGCGATCAACATGCTCGGAGGATAGCGAAGCGATTTCGAGCGGAGCGCCGGCCAAGAGTGGGCCCCGTGCCTGGGGACTCGACAACATGCCCAGAGGAGGATTCGCCACGGACAATCCGCCTTTCTTCAAGGATTCGGCTTGCAAGACACCTCGCCGGATCCCATGATATTCAAAGTGAGGAGATTTATGAGAAGTTCCTAAGAATCGCGCACCGACCGCTGCCGAGGTGAGAATTGCCTCGCTACAAGCAAAGTAATTTTCCTTCTCTGGTTTTTGTGGGATCCCGCTTAGAGTTTTCCGCCTCAAGCTTCTTAAAAAGTCTTTGGCCAATTTTGAGGAAGTGTTGATCGCCCCGACACCTCGCCCGCTTATATGAAGAAAGCGAAGCTCGGACCACTAGGCCGGAGGAGAAGGTGGGCGACCTCAAGCTCAAGGGACACCATAACCGTGAAAAGATGCCGCCAAGCGAGCAGAAGTCGCCGAGTCCAAGGGAAGATCCTCGGCTCGAGCAAGAGCTTGAGCAGAAAGGTCCGCCTCCGCCAAAGTTGAAGGAGGGGCCGCCGCTTCGAGAAGAAAGTGCTCGCGCCGAGCAAGAGCCGAGCAAGGGAAGAAAACGGCTAGCTCAAGGAGGAGAGTCTTTCCTTAGTTTAACAAGGTCCTTGGGCTCGAGCAAGAGCTTCAACAGAGAAGCAAAGATGCTTGGACCTCGAGACCAAGGCGACCGAGCTCGAAGTGTCGCGCCAGCCGAGGAGGAGCTAGATCGAGCGGGCAGAGGGCTGGCTGCTTGAGAAGGATCTGCCGTTAGCGTGACTGCCTTTGCTCGAGCAAAAACTTGAACATGAGAAGCAGCGTGCTCGAGCCCTTGAAGCCAAGATAGCCGACCGAGCGGGCAACACAAGACGGCCGCCGCCGCTGAAAGCAAGATAAAGAAGAAGTCGAGCAACTCACGGAGAGGCCCACGGTCGTCGCGACGCCTGTACAAAGGTGATCGATCTTGAGGCCAAGGTCGCCGAGTATAGGCAAAAGCTCTCCGCTTAGGGGCGACGCCCGTGTGTAGGGTTATATACTTTTTTGCCTTTGTCATGAACTTCTTCTTTACTTGAATGTTGCGTCTGTGATGACGCTTTTTTTTTTTTGGTCTTTCTTTGCTTTCCTTGCAAAAGATAGTCATGTAGATAGACCTAGTGTAAGTTAGATTGATGCATGAGCGACGAGGTCTGAGGTTAGTTGAAATGAAATGACTCATGCATGTACATAGTGCTTAAGAGCGAGACGCTTTTTGCAAAGAAGCTATGACTTAGCGACAAAAAATATTTTCGCTGATGACCCGCTTCCTATCCGAGCCCCTCGCCGCGAATGAAACTCGGCACTGGGTTATGTAGCACGAGTTTGTTTCGCAGAGAGACGAGATAAAGCGCAGCGCTATACCTCCGACCAAACACCGCCTATCCGGTGACAAGCGGGTTAGGTCGGTGGAGAAAACGAGCGTGTCTCAAAACTTCCTAACACTTTGCACGCGACGGCCCTAATTCGCGAAAGCATGGTCGCTGTGGGGAAGCGCACGGTTCTTGGGACATGGTGTGTAGCGACTATGCGCTACCGTCGGTTAAGTTTTCAGACCGACCAAAAGGGCGCCTGTTTATGACTTGTATCGCGCAATGATGGCTATCATGACCAAGGTCGGCTTATCGAGACCGGGCGCTTTGGTGGTAATTTTTAGCGGCCGGCGTTGGTCGTGGTACCTTGTGCCATTCCACGGCGCGTCCGAACTCGCGAAGTGAGAAGTGTTTTAGGCTAACGAGAGTTGCATTGATTCAAAAGGTCGGAATTTACAACATAGCGAGGAAATGGGGCATGAGCTTTTAAATATAGAACTTGCGCACCGGGTCAATGCTCCATGAATCGGCGAAGCTCGCGCCATCCTCCGCTGTAAGGCGGAAATTTCGGGCGTGATAATCAAACGACTGCGGAATGGTCCTTCCCATTTGGGGAGAGTTTGTTGGCCTTCGACGTGTCCCGAATCCGACGCAGACAAGGTCGCTAACTCAGAGGGCTCGAGGTCGAATGGACTTAGCCGCTGCTTGTGGAGGATTTGCCGTAGACGGCCGACCGAGTCAGGCCTTTAGGCGAAGTTTTTCGTAAGGTCAAGGTCGGCGCGGCGCCGCGACCTTGGTGAATGTCGCTCGGCCAGTGCACTCTTGGGGATCCGAGCACGATTTCAAGGGGAGGATGGCCTCGCACCATAGACGAGCCGAAGGGCGTTCGCCAGAGCTCGGCCAGAGGTGGTGCGCACCACCAAAGGACTAAGGGAGCTCGTCCACCCATGACCCGCCTTGCCGAAAGGTCTCTCAAGACTCTTTTCTTGATCCCTTGAGCAACCGGCCGCTCACTCTTTCTACCGCTTCCATTGCTCATGGATGAGCTACAGAGGCGGCTAAGATTTTTGTGCCGATGTCTTCGCAAGAGGGTCCAAATAGTTCGGCCGGTGAATCGGTGCCGTTGTTCCGTGATGAGGCGATTGGTACCCCAAAGCGCCACCACATTGCCGCAGAAAATCTTTTGGTCGCTTGAGCCGAAATGGTTGAAACAGTTCTACCGATCCACTTAGAGAAAGTGTCGATTGGCGACGAGCAAAATTTGCAACCCTTTCGACCACGGGAAAGGCCCGAGGATGTCACCCTGTGTCGAGAATGGCCATGAGAGTGGATGGTTTGCGCCAGAGGTCGGGTCAGGGGACTTACGGGCGTGAAATCGCACGCCCGACAAGTTGCCACGACGCTCGAAAGGCCGTTTAGCGCATAATAATAGTACCCCAACCGAATGCCTTGCTCACGAGCGTCCCGAAGGACGAGTGGGCCCCGCACATTCCTTCATGGATATCTCTGAGAAGGAACTCGCCTCGTTTTGAGATATGCACTTGGAGAGGACTCTGCGCCTTTACAGATAAGGCGCCGCTTCACGAGCTTGTAGACAGATGACCGCTTTTGCAATGGGAACGCCGGCTTCTTCCTGCAATGTCCCATGGGCGAAATACTAGATGAATGGCGCCATCCAATCCGCACCTTGCTCGAGGAAGGAGATGTTGCCGACGCCCTCGATGCCTCCTCTACAGAGGAATGGAGGGCTTTGCAGATGCTCGGCTAGCGCCCGGTCAAGGGCATCCGGGTGGTGCCTCTACTGAGGGAATGGAGGGCTTGTGCAGATAAGCCGACTAGCGCCCGGAGGGGCGGCATTCGCGAGAACCGACCTTGGAAAGTTGGTCGGCCAGGAATTATCCTTCTGGGATGTAGAGTACTTCAAATTTCAAGTACCGCTCCATCTTCCTCACTTCAACCAAGTAAAGCGCCATTGAGCGATCGAACACCGATACTCCTTGTTGACTTGGTTGATGACCACCGTGAATCGCTTTTCATACAATCGGCCCGGACTCGAAAGTGCCTTGGACGCCGAGTCCGCCAAGAGGCCTTCATACTCCGCCGCATTGTTTGTTGCGGGAAGTGTAATTGAATGACGATCGAGCCGATCCTTGAGGGGACACCAAGACCACGCCACTTCGAGCGCTCGAAGCTCGGAACCGTCAAGCACATGGTCCAAATAATCGTCTCGATTTGTGGTCCTTGGTGGTGGGTCGGGCTGGTTTGTCCATTCCACCACGGAAGTCTGCTAGAATTTAAGACTTGATCGCGGCAGGGCAGAGAAGTGACATCGAACTCGCGAGTTCCATGGCCCACTTCGCTATCCCATACCGGGCGCCCGTTTTTAGGATCTCCCTAAGCGAAAGCTGGTCCGACAACGACCTTGTGAGCTTGAAGTAGTGGCGCGCTTTCCTCGAGGCTACGAGCAATGAGTACAGAGTTTCGACCTCGGGGTAACACTCTTCTGGCTCAGGCAACACTACCGACGAGTACACCGGACGCCGCGTCCCTTCTCACTCTACCGCCAAGACCGCGACTTACGGCCGGGCTTCACGCGAGGTATAGCAAGAGCGGCCTCCCGACTTTGGCGTGGCCAAGATCGGCGGCCGACAGTACCGCTTAGCTCTCGAAGAGCGGTTAGCTTCGTCTGGCCTCATTTAAACCGTCATGCTTTGCGAGTGCCTTAAAGAAGGGCAAGTCGCGCTACCGACCGAAATGAAGCGGCTCAAAGCGCCATACGTCCCGTCGTGGTTTGAACCTCCTTACCGAGCACGGGCCGATTCTCTCGATGGCTTCGATCTTCTCCGGGTTGGCACCGATGCCCTGCGGCCCGATGATATACCCGAGTACTTTACCTGACTTTACACCAAAAACACACTTTTCGGGGTTGAGCTTTATTCGATGTCTACGGAGATTACAAAAGGTCTCCTCAAGGTCTGATACATAGCCCGAGGATTTTACTTAACTACGATATCATCTACATATACTTCGTGTTCCTACTATCTCGCTTGGAAAGTCTTCGCATCGCGCCGAAGGTCGCCTCTGCTGTGAGACCGAAAGACATGGTCGTGTAGCAGAACGTGCCAAAAGGCGTGATGAAGGAAGTCTTCTCCTCGTCCTCTAGGAACAAGCTAATCTGGTGATAGCCCGAATAGGCATCCAAAAAGCTCATTACCTGTGACTCTGCCGTCGCGTCAACCAGCTGGTCGATGAGCGGCAGAGGGAAGTTGTCCTTTGGGCATGCGACGTTTAGACCAGTGTGGTCGACACACATGCGCCATTTGCCCCCTTCTTCTTGACGATGACCGGATTCGCCACCATCTGCAGTGCCGACTTCCCGACGGCTTACCTTAAGGAGCTTGTCGAGTTCCTCCTGGATGATTGCTGTTTCCGGGAAAACCGCCTCGAGCTTCGACGACATGTCTTTTGCCAGTCAATAATTAGCTCAGGCTCGATCACCTCCTTGGGACCCGGGCATATCGACGGGCTCCCAGCGAACACGTCCGAAGCTCCTCCGGAGGAAGGTGATGAGCTCGAGTTCCTATTTGGGGTCTAAGGAAGACCCCAAATGGAGGACCTTGGTCGGGTCGGCCTCGATGAGAGGGACCGCCTTTGGTTTCTCCTCCGGGTGGAGGGTAACTTTAGGCCAGAAGGTGCTTGGCTTTGGTCGGGCCACGCCGAGGCAACCGCCGACCATGTCGAGGACTTTCATCGCAGACTCGTGGTCGCCGCGTGGTCGCTTCTTCACGGTGATTTACGCCTTTGGGTCCGGGACCTTAGGCATTGGTAGGCGTGATGCGTGGCGGCCATGAACTTGGAGAGGGCCGCCTGCCTGAATGGCGTAGGTCGACCAAGTCCACGACTTCAAATTGACTAGCTCGGTCCGGAAGTTCGCGGTGTCCCCAAATGTTACGGCAAGACAATCTGCCCAAAGGCTTGATCGAGGTGTCGGGACAATCCTCAAGAACGGAGACAATGATGTTTTGATCTTGGAACGAGGGACCTGATCTCGGCCCAAGACCGAAAGCGGATATGAGGTCCAAAGAGCTCCGCCATCGATCAGACCCTGTCAACTTCGTTGTTGATGGCTCGGGCTCACGACCAACGGAGCTTCGGGTTTAGTCATTCCAAGGGACAATCATCCTTGAGAACGTGACGGCAGCTCGGACCACCGAGCCGCCAGACGGGGCCCGCTTGGCGATGTGGCCGACCTCCCTGCTGCCCTCCTTCAAACCCCTTCGGATTTGTAGGCGAGGAGCCCCAATATGACGGCGATGTGATTGTGAGGCTCCCGGTAATCCATGTCGTCGCTATCGCTTGGGGTTTTGCCTTTGCTACTCTCCCTGTTTCGAGAGAGCCTAAGATAGGCCCTCGCCTCAGAGAATTTCTCCAGCGATATGCCCAAGTCCTCTGATTATGAGGTCGTGGATCGCCACCGATGGAGCGGCGAAGCGTCGCCTGGGCGCCTTCTTCGCGACTCGCCGCCATGACCTTGGTCATCTTGGCCTTGGTCGGCGTCACTGCTGTCGCCGCCGTCGTGGCGCGGCCGACAACGTCGCCCCCATACGCCGGGTCAAGTGAGCACGAGCCGGCGTTGCTTTCGACAGCGCGACCATGTCCGGCTACACGACTTCTTCTTCTTCTTGACCTTCTTCTCCGCAGAGCCCGAGGGCCTCTTGCTCGAGGCGCTTTCCAGGCCGGGCTGAGGCGGTAGCTTGCCCTCATCGAGGGCTCTCTTCCATTGCACGGCCATTGGCGTTACAGAAGCGACGGCCCTACTAAATAGTTGGCGGCTGTGTCGGGTGGATCTCCAAATCTTGTGTGAAGCGGACATCACGGACCCCGAATTTGAAGGCCCGGACTACCGCTTCGTCCGAGATGCTCTGAATGGAGTTTCTTACCTTTATGAACCCTTGGACGAAGTCGCGTAAGCGCCTCCTTGTCCGCTTTGGATGAGCCTTCGAGGTCGCGCTGTTGCGGCGGTGTAGCGACTTTTGAAGTTTGCCCGAGGGCCTCCGAGAGCTGCCTCCACGAGCGGATCGATCCTCCTTTTGGTTAAAGAGCCACGCTCTGGCGGAGCTGCCGAGGACCGTGGGGAGGTAGTTAGCCATGACCCTTCATCTCGCCGCCGCTGGATGGCGGTGGAGTAGATCGAGATGAACTCATCGGGTTTTGGGTCCCGCTGAAACGCCGATGGGGCCGGACTTGAATTTGTTTCGGCCACTTGACGCCACGGAGGACGCCGAGAAAGCCCGCATCCGAACGCCGCCATCATGGCGAAGCCTCCGTGTGACGGCTGGGCAACCGGCCCAGCGGTCTTTGGCGCGCAAGGTGAGGCGAGAGAACACACCCTCATACCGGTGCGATGATGGCGGGTTCGATGTGGAACATACGGAGCACTCGCGGGCGGGCCGGGCATGCCCGTGAGCCCGTGAGGCTGCTCGGGAAGTACTCCAAACGTCCTCACGGCCGGTGTCGCTGCATCGCGGTTCTCCGGCGAGGGCCGGGAGGCCCGGCCGGGAATGGCGTTTAGGTCCGTGAAACATCCCGGCCCTTGAACGCCGAAGGTCTCGGGAGCCCGGCGTCGGCGGCGAAGCTTTTCTGTTTTTGCCACGAGGGCTCCCTATGGCCGCCAGTCCGCCGTTAGCGGTTCGAGGCCGTGCGCATCGCCGCCATGGCGCTGGCGCTTCGGCGCTCGAGGAGCGGCGGAGGCGACTTTGGAAGCGGTGGCGCTTCAGACTGGGAACGGTAATCGTCTCGTGGGCGGTCTCGGCTTCGGGATCAGCTCCGCCGCCAGATTGGCGGTGGGATTTATCGCTGGTCCCTACCGGGATAGCTCGTGCTCTCGCCATAGTCTTGGCGAGGAGAGGCCGGAGACAACCGTTCGCGCGGTCGTCCTCCCTTCTGCCATGCAGACGCGGCGGAGGACCAGATCGACGGCGATGCCGGCGCGGTGTCGTCGCGATGGTCCCCGGTTGAGCTTCGAGACGGTCGGGCGCCCCGACCGCCACATAGACCGCCAGATTCTTCGCAGCGAGTGAGGGTATCCGCCGAGAGGAGGAATGCTCTCGCGCCAGCCCACCGGAAAGACTCCGGTTTGTGGTGTGGTATCGATCGACCGCACCACCCACACCGCCGCCGGGCGTAGTATTCGCCGCCGTCCTCCACGCCGTCGAAGACGCAGAGGTCTTGATTATCTTGCGAGTTTGGCATCCTCAGTGATTCCTTGCGAAGGACTTCACGGATCCCCACGACGGCGCCACCGCCGACGATTCGGGACGGGGTCCTTCACGAGCTTACTTGTTGAATGAGGATCAACCTAAGGCCCTTCCGCAAGGGTCAGACGTCGAGGGTATGCCGAGCTACGGATCGGGCGGATAAGACAATCAGAAGCGACAAGGGTCATTTTTGGTCCGGTTCGACCTCTCACGGAGGAGATAACAACCCTACGTCCAGTGGATTCACTAATGAGTAAGGAGTGGTTACAACGTGCTTGCTCGGAGGGGCCTCGAACTAGCCTAAGGACTCCCGTGAGCAAGCTGTGTCTGAGTATGTGTGGTACCGAAAAAGTCCAGCCCTCAGTACATCGTGCGAGGGGGTATTTATAGAGGATTTACAGGAGACAAGATAGTTAATACTGGGCGCCATCAGAGGACGAGGCGGTCAGCAGATAGCCGCCCACTCCGGGTACCACGCGACGGGAACAATGGCGAAGACCAAGGCGGCGCAGACCATGACAATACAGATCCCGGCGGGTGATTCCTCGAGCCGCGCGGCATTTAATGCCACGCCGCTTTGCCGCGAGCCCCCGAGCTCGGGTTGCTCGAGACGGGTAGCCTCATGAGCCGGCACCCGCCACGGCGGTCTCTGTGGCGCCAAAATGAGCAAGGCCATGGTCGATTGGCGCCGGGCTTCAAAGGTCGCCTTGGGTACAGTGTATCCAATCCTCGACAGGTATCTTCTCAGCCGTCCGATGCACAGTAAACAGCACTATCAAAACTCCACCGTAGATTGCTCTTTAAGTGACCCACGAAGCGTTATCCAGCCGCGCCAAAACACTGCTCTTCTTCCTCCTCAGACTTCAGGTGCTGACATTGGGCCGGCCCACATAAAGCCCACGATGGGGCCCACCAACCTACCCTGCTATTCCGTGCATGGCATCGTTCATTGGTTGCTGGGCGGAGACACACTCCGCTTTGGCAATGCGAGCGCGCGAGAGCCGCGACTCCTCCAGCATGCACGGATGCGCCGGCTAATTTATTAGGAGCGCTACTCTGGACTCCGGAGAGGACGGCGAACGGGGGAGGGGAGAGATTGGTGTTTCGTCTGAAACATGTGGATGCTGAGTTTTGCTTAAGTGAAATTCGATAAGTTTGACTATCAAATTGCATGTTATGTTGGTTTGCTGCTCAAATTCGGTAAAAATTCCTTTTTCGCTGGTTTTCTGGCTCATTTTTCCTGCTAAAACTTGGACAGTTCGGGAACAACCAATTTAATAACACCTAGATCCGTAGAGGCTGTTAGATATGTCGCATGAGGTGGTGCGTGCTCCGTTACGATGTTTGCCTAGCTGGGATACCCGGATATGCGATGTTAAAACTTAAAACTAAGGATTCGGGGAAACATGGCCTTGGTGAATTGACGTCGCCATGCAAGGGGCCAGCTCCGTTTGGACCAAGAAAAATATCTTCCGCCTTCTGGAATCTGGATCCAAATTGGCCAACCTGACAGGGCAGCTCTCCCTCTGGAGTCTAGCCCGTGTAACGTTGACTGCAGTTCTGCCGAAATAGTGTCCCTCGCAAAAAAAGGGAAAAAATAGTATATCTCTCTTGAGTCTTGACCCGATGGTACGAAGAACAGCATGAGGACGAGCAGTTTCTGATATCAGAGAAAAACCGTGGCCAGCTGCGCACGACGACGACGCTGCCGGGCGAAGGCAGCAGCGACGGCGATTCACGAAGCCGCTGCGCGTGGAGGGGCCCGGTCACCGCGGGAACCGATGGACCGTGCGTTGCAGCCGGCGGAGCCAAAAAAAAATAGAAACCTAAAACAACCCAAAAGTTTAGTAGTGTAAAAGAGATCATCAACAAAATTAATGACACATATAATTAAAGTATACAACAAAAAATAATCACTATTTTCATTCATTAATAATGATGTCATACAAATCTACACATTACAGTGTACAGTAATATCAATTACAACAAAAAAAAAGGAAATATAAAATTTTTACAAGTGCCCTACAATCAAATCTCCCGAAGACCCTCAGCTCCAATCACATGAAATCGTTAGTCATGCATATAAATGAAAGACAAATAAAGCAAAACTTAAAAGATAAAGTGTGTGTCGTCACACATCTCTCGCTAGTTAGGATTTTATCATTTAGCAATAAACAAACCTGTTTTCATCGAATAACCATAGCCAAGAAAAAATAGTGCCCAACATATCATACGATAAAAGAAGAAATATTCTATTCAAATTATTCGGCCTCTATTTTGTTCTTCGAACAAAGAAGGCCCTCTCTCTCTCTCTCTCTCTCACACAAGGCACACTCTGCAGCGAGGAATAGCATTGGTCGAGAAAGAAAAATAAGATCTATATTCTGTACTACAAAATCTTAACAGGTCTAGGTTCAAAAATTGATCAAATAGAATATGGTTAATGTATGCGTCTCCGTTTCATCAATCACACCAATCTCGAAGAAGATCCAACGTTCTAAGATTTGGATGATCTCTAGCAACAAAATATCCAGGTGATGTTTATCAAAACCCAAAGAAAAACCCTCACTATAAAAGAGTGAAGTGACCTCACTAAAACAAAAAAGGCAACCAGCTCAGCACTCTCCCAGTCATTCACTTCCCCACGCCCATCCAAGCTAAAAACCATAGGCAAGACTAGAGCAAAGAGACCGGGGAAGCCAGGAGCACCCTCCTCGGCAAGCAGCACTTGCATTCAGTACCAGCCGTCTCGGACAGGCTAGCTAAGCATTGGGGACTATCTCCAGCGGTATCTCTTCAGCTTTCAAATCTCTTCACAGACAGATTTCAAGCACTCCAACGAATTCTCTTCACGGTTCCTTTCGGAAGGGATTCTCTCTGAGAATCTCTTCAGAAAAAGATTCTCTCTCTAATCCCTATACAAAACCCTTCGAGGGAATACTGCTGGAGATGATAGGAATGAAGGGAATGAATATGGGGAAGAGAATGAGAGAAGATAAGGAAATGAAGGGAAATTGTCTTAGTTTCGGTGCTAGCTAGGTAGTAAACGTTCCAATCGTGATAATTTTGTACCAGAGGAAACAATCTAGGATATGTGGTCTCCTACAAAGTTACTGTAGGAAGAGAATCCTGCGGTTCAAACAGAGCAAATCAGTCTGAAGTCACGAATTTGTTGGCTCTTGCTCGATGTAGACAAAATATAGCTACGAAGTGGCACGGAATTGATTAAGCCCATACACCAAGATCGTCGTTTCTCCAATCACTTCACTATTATCGTCCTCGACAGGTGGACTTAACCCACGCGCAGGGGTTCTACCCTACCGTGGACGACCGGTTGGAGTACAGGACCCGTAAAGTGATTGGCCGTTATTAGAGGCGTGCATTATTTAAATGAAACCGAAAAACCTAATCTAATCGAATTAACCGAGAATTTTGGTTTTCTAGGTTTTTTATTCGGTTTTTTCTGCTACTATTCGGTGCATGGTCTTGTGTTCGGTTTTCATTGATTCGGAACCGAATAAACCGAGCAGCCGAACTCTCCCAAAGTCCCAACGCTAGGCAAAAAAAATCCCCACCCGACCCCGAGCCCCCGAGTCCCTGACCTCCATTTCATTTGGCGTCGGCGGCTTCGGCTGGGTCAAACTCGTGTCGTCAGGGCGCCCGCCCAAGTACCCAACTCGAAGCTCTCCGCCTCTTCAGCCCTTCGCAACTCCGCCCTCCGGGCCTTCAGCTCCTCCGCGGATACGTGCCTCCGACGGTCCGCCCTCCGGCCCCTCCGCGGCTATGTGACTCCGCCGGTCCGCCATCCAGGTCCTCCGTGGCTCCACGTTGATCTCTGGCTGCCGCCTCCCGCCTAGTCCCCGACGGTTGATCCGTTGCCTCCTCGGCAAGCAGCACTTGCATTCAGTACCAGCCGTCTTGGACAGGCTAGCGAAGCATTGGTTAGTTTCGGTGCTAGCTAGGTAGTAAACGTTCCAATCGTGATAATTTTGTACAAGAGGAAACAATCCAGGATATGTGGTCTCCTACAAAATTACTGTGGGAAGAGAATCCTGCGGTTCAAACTGAGCAAATCAGTCTGAAGTCACGAATTTGTCGGCTCTTGCTCGATGTAGACAAAATATAGCTACGAAGTGGAACGAAATTGATTAAAGCCCATACACCAAGATCGTCGTTTCTCCAATCACTTCACTATTATCGTCCTCGACAGGTGTAGGACTTAACCCACACGCAGGGGTTCTACCCTACCGTGGACGACCGGTTGGAGTACAGTACCCGTAAAGTGATTGGCCGTTATTAGAGGCGGGCATTATTTAAACGAAATCGAAAAACCGAATTAACCGAGAATTTTGGTTTTTTTGGTTTTTAGTTCGGTTTTTTCTGCTACTATTCGGTGCATGGTCTTTGGTTCGGTTTTCATTGATTCGGAACCGAATAAACCGAGCAGCCAAACTCTCCCGAAGTCCCAACGCTAGGCAAAAAAAATCCCCACCCGACCCCGAGCCCCGAGTCCCCGACCTCCATTCCATTTGGCGTCGGCGGCTTCGGCTAGGTCAAGCTCGCGTCGTCAAGGCGACCGCCCAAGTACCCAACCCGAAGCTCTCCGGCCCTTCGCAACTCCGCCCTCCGGGCCTTCGGCTCCTTCGCGGATACGCGCCTCCGACGGTCCGCCTCCGGCCCCTCCGTGGCTACGCGACTCCACCGGTCCACCATCCGGCTCCTCCACGGCTCCACGTTGATCTCCGGCTGCCGCCTCCCGCCGAGTCCCCGACGGTTGTTCCGTTGCCTCCCCCGAGCCTCGGTCTCTACCGGCCACCAGTCCACCACACTGACGCCGGCCCCACGCGTGGCCTCCCTCCTCTTGAACTCGTTGCGGCTGCTCTGCGATTGCCTCTGCGCTTCCTCTGGAGTCCAGCCATACGGTGTCATCCACTTGTTCGTATGGATACCTAAAGGTCGTGACTGCTACTGCCACGAAGATCAAACGTATCCATTTCCGCTGCCACATCCAAGTATTGAAGCTGTGAGCTTCGTAGAGAGTTTCTGCAAAAGTATTGTATTTGCGCTCTCAAGATCACGGTAAGCATTTATTGCTTTTGGTATCTTTTAAATCTTGGTTTTAATACATGCTATCGGTCCAGAAAAGAGAATAAATTTTTGAGATTTAATGGGTCTTTCCACCCCGATTCCCAACAGTTTTTCCTTTCCTAAGCTACATGCTACAGCGATAGAGGCACGTGAAGCCGCCACAGCACTTCTTGGCTCTTGTTCGGCATGTGATATATATGTCTCAGCTCACATAGCTGGTTTCTCTAGTGCACTGGATGATACCCAGATGCTTGCCATGGCCACGAGAGGTGTACACATCTTCACTACAACGATCTCCTTCCTTCTCATGCTTTACATTGCTCTTGCAAACGATCATGGCCGCTACCTTGCTAGAGGTTCCTCCGTCTCCACCCAGAGTGACACCACCAGCGTCCTAGTGTCACCCAATGGCGCCTTCTGCTGTGGCTTCTACAAGGTGGCCACCAACGCCTTCACCTTCTCCATCTGGTTCAACCGCTCGTCAGAGCAGACCGTCGCGTGGACGGCCAACCGTGACGCTCCGGTGAACGGCAAGGGGTCCAGTCTCGCCTTCCGGCGGGACGGGAGCTTGGTCCTCCTTGACTACAACGGCACGGCCGTATGGAGTACCAACACCAACACAAGCGCCAGCCGTGCGCAGCTTCTCGACAGTGGCAACCTCATCGTCATGGATTCAGACGGTATTCACCTCTGGAGGAGCTTCGACACGCCAACCGACACGCTCCTGCCATCGCAGCCGATGACTCGGCATACAAAGCTGGTATCTGCATCAGCCAGGGGTTTGCTCTATTCAGGCTACTACACCTTTTACTTTGACAGTAACAATATGCTGACTCTTATCTACAATGGCCCTGAGATTAGTAGCATATATTGGCCCAACCCTTTCAACAAACCGTGGGAGAATAGCAGATCTACTTATAACAGTAGCCAATATGGGGTTCTTGACCAGAAAGGCCAGTTTGTCGCGAGTGACGAGTTAAAATTTGTAGCTTCTGATCTTGGTGATAATGTCATAAGGAGGTTGACACTGGATTACGACGGCAACCTTAGGCTGTATAGCCTAAACGCAACCAGCCGCAATTGGTTGGTCTCTTGGATGGCATTGCCCCGAGTCTGTGACATACATGGACTGTGTGGCACAAACAGCCTCTGCACATACATACCAAAGCTAGAGTGTACTTGCATCGAAGGCTTCGAGGTGTCTGATCCAAGTGACTGGAGCAAAGGGTGCAGGCGCAAGGTAAACATCACAGCCCACAGGGACAGAGGGAGAAGACACAAGGCGAACAACACGGCTAGCCACGACTTCTCATTCAGGGAGCTTCCCAGCACTGACTTGGGGGTATGACGTCAACTACACCGACAAGGTAACATTGTGGACGTGCAGGAAAAACTGCTCAGAGAATGATAACTGCCAAGCTTTCGGTTACAAGAAGGGAGGAGGCCAATGTTATCCAAAGGTTTTGCTTTTCAATGGAAAGAATTTCCCAGATCCATACAATGACATCTATCTGAAAGTTCCCAAGGCAGTGTTGTCTTCGCAACAATTGGCTTCTAGACTAAGCCATGCTTGCAATAAAAAAGAGATTACTTCATCGCAAATATTCAACGGTGGCACTTCCAAGTTCAAGTTTGGATACTTCCTTTCTTCTGTATTGACACTGCTTGTCATTGAAGTGATTTTAATCATAGTCGGGTGCTGGTTTGCTTATAAATGGGGGAGAAGACCAGAGAATACAGATGAAGGCTACACAATAATTTCCAGCCAGTTCCGAAGGTTCAGCTACAAGGAGTTACAGAAGGCAACCGGTTGTTTCCAAGAACAGCTGGGAAGTGGCAGATTAGGATCAGTTTACAAGGGAGTTCTCGATGATGAAAGGAAGGTCGCTGTGAAGAAGCTAAATGATGTTATCCAAGGAGAGCAGGAGTTCAGGTCTGAGCTAAGCGTCATAGGAAGAATTTATCATATGAACCTGGTCAGAATTTGGGGGTTTTGTGCCGAGAAGATGCACAAGCTCTTGGTTTCTGAGTTCATTGAGAATGGTTCTTTAGACAGAGTCCTGTTTGATTACCAGAGTTCATCTACAGTGCTGCAATGGAGCCAAAGGTACGGCATTGCACTTGGGGTAGCAAAAGGACTGGCCTATCTCCACCATGAGTGTCTTGAATGGATCGTACATTGCGATGTCAAACCAGAGAACATATTGTTAGATGAAGACTTTGAGCCGAAGATTGCAGATTTTGGATTGGTGAAACTACTAAATCGTGGAACAAGTGCACAAATGTTGTCAAGAGTGCATGGGACTAGAGGGTACATTGCACCAGAATGGACTCTAAATCTTCCAATCACTGGCAAGGCCGATGTTTACAGCTACGGAGTAGTACTTCTTGAGTTAGTGAAGGGGATTCGGGTTTCCAGATGGGTGGTTGAGGGCGAGGAGGAGGTTGAAATGGCCGTTAGACGATCTACTGATATTCTTAGAGAGAAATTAGCGAGCGAAGATCAGTTATGGCTTCTGGAGTTTGTTGACTGCAGACTGGATGGAGAATTCAACTATTCACAAGCAACCATGATGCTTAAGATAGCAGTGTCATGTGTGGAAGAGGAAAGGAGCAGAAGACCAAGCATGAGCCATGTTGTTGAAAATCTTGTTTCACTAGTGGAATAATGTCTACTTCTAGAAACTAGAATTGTCATTGTTCTATCTTAGCTGATGTCTGTACTGTGAGAAAATAATATGGTGTGTTATTGCATAGAAAAGTTACTGAGAGCCTTATGCCTGTGTAACCGTGTTATGTAACAAGCCTACAGACTAGTGAACACCCAATCATCTTAACACGGAGTTGTAGTACTTCCTTTTGTCAGTGGGAAACTTTGGTCTGCATAAGATGCAACCACTTCCAGTACACCTTTACATTATTTGATAAAGGAATGTTGGATTCTACAAACAAGATGATTGCATACTGCCATACTGACATATATTGAATCTAATGCGAACATGTAAAGTTGTCAACACTAGTAAGATGTGTAAACTGATAGTCTAATTTCTTTTTATTACTTGATTTATCGAGAAGGTAACAAACAAAAGAACCCAATGGAATCAAGTATTCAGCACTATGCAAACTATATGATTCAAGAATCAACAATGACAGGAATTGTTAAACAATCACCGGTGCTAAGCATCCCTTCGCCAGTCCCTTGTTGTCAACAATGCGCTCCGCAATGCCAATGCACGCGCATCAACCTCGAACCCTTCCACTGTGGCATCAACTCCCCGGCTCGGCATTGCCCCCAAATCACCCTCTGCCTCCACCTCTTCCTCAGGTGCCAATGCAGAGTAATCCTCCCTCGCCAGCAATACATTGTGAAGCATTGCGCATGTCCCAATGCAAGCCGCGGCCGCGCGAGGGCTCTCCTCCTCGCGGAGCCGCGCGATGGCCCCCCACCCCATCAAGCTCCGGACAGCGCGCCTCACCGGGCGGCACATTGCCTTGTGCGCAGCGTTGAACTCCGCCTCCGGCGAGGCGGCCACCACCGGCCCCGGGAAGGGCACCATGAGCCACGGAAGCAGCGGGTACCCGCCGCCATCCCCAACCAAGTACTGCGTGGGGTCAAGCACCCTCCCCTGCTCCAGCTCCTGGTACAAAGACGACAGCCTGAGAACCTCGAGGTCTGCGCGGTCGCCGCGGAAGCCGGCGGCGAGGGAGAGGATGCGGGAGGAGGCGCCGGCTACGAGCTGCGCGGCTAGGGGGCCGTCCGGGCCGGCGAAGCGCGCGCAGGCGAGAGCACCGCGGCAAGAGGGGAGCGGGGGAGGAGGTGTTGGTCGGGTCGGAGGGGAAGGAGAGCCAGAAGCGGAAGTTGGCGAGGAGGACGCGGCGGAGGCGTCGGGACGCGGCGCGCGGGGCGGAGGGGGGCACGCGGAATAGCGCGGCGAGGGCCGGATAGGGCAGCCCCGACGCGAGGCGCGCGAGCGCGAGCGCGAGGAGGGTCGGGGACGGGAGGAAGGGGTGGGAGAGGAGCGGGTCGAGGAGGCCGGAGAGGAAGTGGAAGGTGGGAGCGGAGACGCGGAACGCGAGGGGGAAGTGGTCGGGACTCGTCGGCGGGAGCGGCGGCGGCTGCGGCCTGGGAGGAGGCGGGCCATCGCCGTCGTCGTCGCTGTGCTTGCGCTTGCGGGCGCGGAAGGTGGCAGCGGCGGCGGGGTCGAGGAGGAGTAGGAGGAGCGCCGCCGCGGCGGCGGCGGCGGTGAAGTGGGTGATGAGAAGGGGTGGGGGCGTCATCGGCGGAAGCGCATGGTGGTGGTGGACTGGTGGTTGCGCTGTCGATGTTTCGAAATTCAAGGGAGGCGATCGGAGTGACGCGATGTTGATGCTGTCCGGCCGTTTGCGTGCACGGTTGTATTCCCCCGCACTCCTCTGGAATTTATTTTAAAATAATATCTATTTTATTAATTTTACATAGGAGGCATTGATATTTTTTTTTAAAAAAAAAAACAGGTCTACAGAACCATCTCTACTCTATAAAGTGAGAGTTTCTTTCCATGTCATTTCATTAAAATTACCCATATTTACCACTGCTCTTTAATTACCCACCTTTGCCACTGCTACTTCATCAAAATCACCCATCTTTGCCAATACTCTTTAATTACCTACCTTTGCCACTATTAGTGCTCTTTGTAAATAAACTTTTTATCGCAAATTGAGTTTCCGTTACAACGCACGGGCACATGACTATCTATTGAATTTAGATCTTCTTCATAGGGAAACTACAACTTAGACCCTATAACGTAGTTTTAAGAATGAGGCCTTCCGTCATACGGAAATTTGCAGAAAACACCTTAAAATCTTTCTGATTATTATGGTTTACTCTTGTAGATTTTACTAGAAATTATTGTTTTGTTGCTTTAATTCGTCTGTAACTTATAGTTCCAAGTACAAAAGCTTTTGCATATGAAAATTTGCAAATTATACCTTAAAACTTTTCTTATTATCACGGTTTAGTCTTTTAGATTTCTGCCAAGTATTATTTTTCTACTATTTTAATTCGTCTGCATGAGCGGTTGTTGTTCTGTTACAACGTACGGGCACTCGTCTAATTTGAAACAATGGTAGACACTCTTATCATCATTTCAAAATACCGTGATCACGAGATGCCTATCTAGCGCACATGTATATTTATCGTCGCCATTTAAAAAGTATTAATCGACGTGACTTTAGGCAAAAAAAAACATACACCGAAGTTAGCTAAGTGGTGCAGTAAGTATCGAACTATAGTAATATATATTTTTATGGAATTATATGACAATCGCACTTCCAAGCCTTTTCACTGCTTCTATGAGCTATTAGTTATGGATTTCAATAAGTTTGTTGTATACACATGTAGGGAGGTTGAGCGATATTTTTAGTTTGAACAAATAATTTGAAACCCAACATGACAATTCATCGTGAAAGTGTGAACTACATAATATGTGGGGTTTGGTGATGTTCATATGTTCGACTCGCTATTCCTACGGTATAAATGGCAATATTCACGAACCATCAGCCCTAACTATACCTAAGACACATTTGCGTCTTTTGGAATGGGAAACACTAGAGGGATGACAAAGATGTAAAAAATCTGTTCGGCAATAGCCCCTACTATGAAAATAGGAAATCATAGGGAACCCACATTGAGTGACGGCCGTGAGGGTGGCGTGGGAGCGGCTTGTTGTCGTGGTAGGGACAAGCTCAATTGCAGCTTAAGTTGGCATAGCAGCAATACAGGTGATACTCGCTATCGAGGTTGACCTTCTTATTGTTTTGCTCACTAATCCTCTGCCTTAAGAGCTCGTCGTTATTGATCCCGTCTATATGAAACTCCTACCACAACTCACCTAGGTGGATTAGAAGTGTGTGGATGTAAACCTGGGCAGGTGTTGGATAAGTTGATCTACATACTTGGTGAACTTGCAATTAGCGGTCTACGAGAAAGACAAGGTGATTAGGAGCGATGTAGTCATACGTGCGTGGAAGTATAGATAGGAAATAAACTACTTACCATGAATAGAGAGCGGTGGAAAAATTGATGTCTAGGGTTCCCTTCGTCATTGGAAACATGGACCACCACATCCAGTCTGTGCGCTTGCATTGTGGATAATTCTTAGGGGTACGTGGGTAGTCACAGATGAAATTTCTAGGGGTATAAGACTCCCTGATTTGGAGTGGGAGACCATGGTTTGGGGTTGGGGTCTAGGGGATGATAGATGTGTCTTTTAGGTAAGGGTCGCATCCTCGAAACCTAGTCCCTGTCCAGCGTCTTCTCACACGCCTTGACGTACCTACTATATCTATTATGTTGTGGTTGGAGGAGCTACTTGCAGGTTTGTGGGTTCTTTACCGAAGAATTTATGGACTGTCTTGGATGTGAGACACATTGAATGTGCTAGTATTTGATTAGGTGTGGTCAAGTCGGTCTGACTAGACCCGACGCTGCAATGATCATACCCTGTGATGACAAGACTCGACACTGCTATGACCATACCTGCACCTTGTAACTCCATCGATATTTACTATATAATTGATCTTCTCATGCTTTTCTCATTGACTTGACCACACACACCTACCTTTCTGAGTGACTTGGTAACACACACTAGTTTTTTCTTAGTGACTTACTACACGCACATGCTTCCTCAGTGACTTCATAACACACACCAAAATTGGCTGTAAAAATAGGACAGTCTCCATCAGCAAGGTAAAACCCCACTTGACCTTATTCCTTAAATGAGGGAAGAGAAACGAGGTAGACGAGTTAACTCGTCGATATTGAGGATGTTGAACTATGTGGAGATGCTTTGTAAGCGTAAGTGGATTGTCAAGAAGGCAAAAAACTGCGTTGATAGTTCTTGCAACCCATACCACTAGAGTTTTCTAGCCCGCTGAGCGACTACGGTGAACCCGTGTGGATCATTCAGTCCACTCATCCGGTCATTGCCACCCAACGTACTACATATGCTCGGATATCTGCGTAAGTGATTATCATGTGTTGATATTTATTATTGCATGTTACATTTTTACATATCACTAACATCATCTTTGAATATTCCTTGTATACAAAGGAATGCTATTTCTTCCAGTGGATCGGCGTGCACAAGAAGTATGATAGGGCGTTTATTGTGCAAAAATACACGCTGAACTATCCTAAAGCGCTTGAGACCTTCGCCCGTTGAAAGCATTACACCCCAAAGGGCAAGGCAAAGGCCGAGACGGTGGAAGACAAGGGAAATGCACTGATAGTCCTTGATGCCACTACTCAAAGTGAGGTTATTTTTGGACCAAGACAAGCCTAAGTTGGACCTAGAAGATGAATTTTGGGTAGATTGGTACGGGAGTAATTAGAAGAAGATGAAGGCCCGCCACATCAGGCTCTCCAAGGGAAAGGCACTGATGGACCCTAACGCATATAATGAAGGCACTGATGGACCCTAACGCATATAATGTATGATAGCAAGCCTGATTTATTTTTTATCCCTCTAGCGTTTCTATTCTAAAATGTGCATATGTATCTTAGTTGTAGTTCGAGTTGATGGCTCTTGCATGTTACCATTTGTATCGTAGAAGCAGCTAGGAAAGCATACACACTTCTCTTGCTATGTAATTCACACCTTTATTATGAAGTATCATGTTAGACTTCAAATTATTTGTTCAAATTAAAAACTTCGCTCAACCTCCCTACATTTCTACAACAAACATGGTACACGAGCATGGCAGGGGATACATGTCGCTTGCTACGCCTTCTACGGTTGGGGATGAGGCTATTTTTGCATATTTATTTAGAAGGGGGCCAAATTTATTCTGATTTAAAGGCTGGCAGGGCAATGTTGCCTTTTGATTTGGCGAGATGCACCGTCGCCAAATCAAACAGTGATAGATGCCTACGTGGCACACTGTCATCCGTTCAGTTGGCGACAAAGGCTATGTCACCATTTTAAATATCGACACGGTCTCTGTCACTATTTTAAATATCCAATGGCTATACAGGCCTATTTTTGTAATTTTTCAGCATATTAATTATGTAAAAATAATAAAAAAGACATTATTTAAAAAATCCTCTCCTCTAGCTCACCTCACAGCTTGAAAAGGACCTTCAACAAGTTTTAGGCTCATTTTTTAAAAATAATTTTTTAAAAAATAATACGCCGAAAAAAATACAAAAATAAACCTCTATCGTCATTTGAATTAGTGATAGAAACTCTGTCGCCAAATGAAATGATGACAAATGTCTATTTTGTCATAGATTAAATTGGCCAACATATTGTTTTGTCATGGATTCATTTAACCGACAAGGCTGAGGCTTCTGTTGTCAATTAAAATGCCAATAGAATCTTGTCGCTAATTCATTTCGCAACAGATCTTTTGTTGCTAATTGAAATGGTGACAATGTATGCTTTTATAATTTTTTTGGTATATAATTTTTTAAAAATATTTTAAAATGTATTATTTTAAAAAAAACTCATGTAGACCGGGTTGAAATACGATTTTTTTCTGATCCTGTAGGGATTAATACGTTCCAAATAAGGCATTATAATACATGAATATTACATAAACATTCTAGAAGGTGGGAATTTTACAAGAATCAGTTCATCTCACACAGAAAACAGGGGGGAAAATCCTGCAGAATTTTTATGGAATTCGTGTATCTCAAATGGGGCTATATTCGTCTCATGCGGGCTTGGTACGACTCATTTTAATATTGGCATTGGCCTGATGGTCACGACTGACAAATTATCCCAAAGGCCAAAACATTCACTGGGAATTTGGATAGCTACTCTGATTCAGTGTTTTCGATTCAGGTCGAGTGCAACGGCCAACGGGCATTCCGAAACAAAAGAGTAGAGTATATAATAGAATTTTAGTCCTTCGCTACCCTAGTTTTCTGCTGCTGATTCGTGTTCTGTAATTGGCTCCGGCGCTTCATTGCTTTGGTTAAGGTTCCGGACTCAGTTCAATGTCGAGATGGCTCACCAGGGAGGCAGAGCATCACATAACATTATTTTACAAAGCAGACCATGAAGAATTTTCAGTCTTAAAAAGTTCTCAATAGATTATATTCTGAATCTCTGAGCTACAATTTTGACAGGAATTGCTAGCTACTAGCCTCATACAAAGGGGGCAGTTGCTTACAAGCAGCCTGGCCTGTGCTGCTCTTCGGAAAACACTTCATACCAGACTTCAGTCTGATTACCTGCATAGCTTTCGAATGGACTGGAAAAGGAGCAACTGATGACAGAATACATGGTTTCCTAGTACCTGCCCTACTAAGTGAAGCATTCAGGCCGCTTCAAGAATAATAGTACTATAGCAGTAATGGAGGAAATAATTCGAAGAGTCTGCCTGTCAGTTAGAATACTGAACTATGTCATGTCATCCTGCCTTCGCATCCGACTTCGGTGTGACTGCAACCACTTCCTAAGCTGTCGCAGATTCAAAAACAAACAAAAAATGTTAACTGATCTTTGTCAAGATTTCATTAACATATAACAGAACACACTGAAAAAAAAAGATCCCAAGCTTGATTTGTTGGTAACCTATCTGAAGGAATATGCTCTTTCATGTATACTAGTCATGGAATGAATTATAAATTAGGCCAAATAACTCTTTTGTCAATCTGCTGCATGTCTAAACATTGTCTGAATTTTTCATTCTTGACTGCATTATACTTTTTTACAGGAAGTCTGGGACTAGACCCTTTTTTACGGAAGTGTGAGGCCAAAACTTTAAGTATCAATACTCTTCGCATTTTAACATCCATATTCCAAACACATGCTAGATAACATGCCAATAAACGAGACGAGTTAGTTCAAATGGAGCATTTTATGCACCAGCATGAAATTGAACCATAATCCAACTTCTTAATCCAAAGGGTCAAGTTGGAGAAATCATATGCTGCAATCATACTTAAAACATGATTGTCCTCCTGTTTTAAACCTTACCAGTGTATATTTTTAACAGTATCCACTTGTCCCCTCAAACATGCCAAGAGAAGCTTACCTACACATGTCTTGTATTTTTTGGTACCATATCCTGTGATTGCTCTTTGCTATGTGAGCATCCATCAAAATGATCAGTGTTCAACATGGGTGGTTCTTGCCTAATGGAATTCATCTCGTTTCCTTTCAGAGGATGAAGTGATATGTCAGCAAAAGATGAAAAGAAAAGGTGTGGTGTCAGCAAGACAAACGAAATTGCTGGCAAATAGCTATTTAAATAAATTGTCACAAACCTGGCAGATTAGCTCTTTCATGAGCTGATGTTCGGTGATGTTTTGGCATTATCTCCCCTCGAAACATCATCTTTTAATAGAATACATGTTAAAAAAAACTCCTGTGAAACCACAATACCATATTTACAGACAGTAAGGTTCGGATCAATTTTGTGCTCTATTACCTCAGAGGATTCAGGCAGCTGAAATGATCGAAGGTGGGACTGTGACAACTCCAGGTGAAACAGAGGCTCTGGAATGGTTGTATTAGGACAACTTGGTAACACAATAGGTGGTGGTTGATTTTGTGGAGGAGAACTTATTGGATCAAATGAATGATGAGCTCCTGAACTTTGGTCTACAGGTGGCATCACTGCCCCAGAGTTTGATGCTGTGACATTGCTTCCACCAAGTGCTGCGAACATTTGTGATGCTTGCACAGACTCAAGTGCTCCAGATAAATATGATGGGTTCAAGTAAACACCATTTCTCATAGACAACATCTGCAACAAAATCTCAGAGCAAAAGCTCCATATTTGTAACTGCAGTTTAACTATTTAACACCTACCATTAGAATATAGTTAGCTAGCATAGTACGTCAATTGACATGAGGTTTGCCAAAATGTATTAACCATTGGAAACTAGCCCTAACATATCAACATTTTGTTCAGTAGTATAAATCAGCATGTCCAGCAAATCTCATGATGAATCTAAGCAAATAAACAATATAAATTCTAAATGCTCAACAGTCAGATTCTAACTAGAAATACTCAACAGATAATAACCAATGCTGTAAAACCATGTGGAAAATCTCCTAACATTAATCAATAGTACATTGCTGCTCACAGTCTCAATGAATTTGACATTTCTGTCGAGTATAGAAAATAGGCAGCATTCTTGGCTTAAAAATTAGCCTCCTATATTGCCGCATATTGTCACTGGCATTCTATTCCTGACCCAGCACTTCTTTAGCATATGGATTATTTAGCACCTTAGACTGTTGCAAACCATATTTGTACCCATCCTCCCCCAATTCTACTACTGTTAGCAAAACAAGAGGTAGCTCTGAAATGTTCAATTGTACACGTTGGATGAGACATATTTCATCTGTCATGTTTTGTAGCATCATACGGACTTGTCCATATCGTAGCAGTCCACCAGTTTTATCATTTGTCTCGGGGTCAGGCAGATTAATGAGATTATGTGTCCTAATCGGCACAGATCGGATGAAAAATCAATAAGGGTAGATACTCTCGTTACAACTCTTATGTTAACACTGGCGGATCCAGACCCAAAAAATTCCAAATCGTAGCGGTAAGATCAATTCCCGTCATTACTGAGACAGTCATATTGCGAAGGTAATATCTTTAGATCCGTTGATCCGATCGGATTGATTCTTGTTGTGTTAATTTCGAAATTGCATCTAGTTTCTACAGTTAAAATTTCACAACAATCCAACGGTAGGATCTTTGGGAATTATTATTTTGGTGAACGTGGGTCAATCTGTTTTTATTTGGTCTAGCGTTTGATTCAGTAAAATTGCAAAGAAAATAACTTTAGATCCGTAGATCCGATCGAGCTGATTTTTGTTGTGTTAGCTTGAAAATTGAGTCTAGTTTCAGTAGTTAAAATTTCACATCGATCTAACGGTAGGATCATCAGAAATTACTGTTTTAGTGAACGTAGGTTAATCTGTTTTTGTCGAATCCGAATCAGTTAATTGGGGTGTTTCAAAAATAATCAAAAATTTGATTTTAGCTTCTGCGCAATCATTCACCCCCCTCTGATTGCTAGTTTAATATATATCGATCCTACATATTGTATTGCAGAATTGTTGAAACATGAAGAGGGATAGAGATATTGCATCTGTTTTTCGAAAACATGCAGCAAAGAAGATTGCTTCTCCATCGTCTCCTTCCCCAATTGTGGCAGAAGAGCACACTCAAGAACAAGATCCAGGAGTACTGTAATTTTCTTCAAATTATTGTAGTCGTGTAAGTTTCTT
The DNA here is from genome assembly GCA_036346375.1 of Guadua angustifolia. Lineage (NCBI taxonomy): Eukaryota > Viridiplantae > Streptophyta > Magnoliopsida > Poales > Poaceae > Guadua > Guadua angustifolia. The sequence goes on along the minus strand of CM070505.1, from coordinate 22,381,067 downwards.
TAAGTCAAATTTCATACTTAGTTGTTGATTTTAAGATGTTCGTAAGACACCTTATTAATATATCATGATGCACTTTTGGTAAATTCTATACTTGTATTGTATATTGGCATGTTAGATTTACGGTATTTAAAAAATTTATGTCAAGTTGGACCACCCATACTCAAAATCCTGGATACGCCACTGTATGTTAATGTTTGCAGTTTGGATCAATCAAAACAAATGCATTCGCAATTTAGCATCATCCATGCGTGTATCTGCTCACCTGCACTTGGAGCTGCAGTTGCTTCAGATACTCAATGGCCTCGTCAAGCATGGACGCCTTGTCAGTCTGCACCCCATAAACCAACGCAAACACGAACCCGTAAATACCCAGCACAGGCACTGCTCAACAACCCCGAATTCAACACGAAAGGAAAGGGCTTGTTGGTTCTTCTTCCTGACCTTGTTGGAATTCGGTATCAGGCTCTGCAACGCCTTCATCTTCTCGTTGATCCTGCTCCTCCTCCTCTGCACCCAAAACCAGCCAACCAAACAGCGAAGCAAGCAACGATTAACGCCCGCACTGGGTGAGCAAAGCAAAGCGAAGCAAAGAACAGGTCACGACGGCAAGACCCGGCCACCACCTTCTCGGAGAGGTTGTGCACCTCGGCGGCGCGGCTCCGCTTGCTTCCGGACCCCCCGTGCGGCCGCGCCGGCGCCATCGGCTCTGGCTCCGACGACCCGCCCGCCTCGCTCTCGCAGAACCCGCCCAGCTCCCCGTAGTCCACCTGCTGCTGGCCCAGACCCGCCGCCGGGAACGCCACCCCACCGACGGGCCCAAACATCTGGCGGCGCACCTCCTCCCCCTCCTCCTCCTCCTCCTCCTCCTGCTGCAGGAACACCAGCTCCTGCACGGCGGCGCGCCCCCCACAGAACCTGCGATCCTGCTCGTCCATCCCACACCTCAGCACTCGCACCACCAAGAAAGCAGCGGCCAAGCACAGCACGCGCGGTCTCGCTGTTACCACCGCAGGAAGGAGAGTGGGGGGAGGAGAGAGAGAGAAGAAGAAGAAGAAGAAGGGGAGGGGGACGAGGAGGAGGAGGTGATGGGTTTGGGGAGGAGCGGCGGCTCCTTTTTAGTGTTGCGCCCATGCCTTGCTTTGCTGCTGCTGAGCTGATACGAGCGCGCTGGGTGGTGGCTTGCTTGCGCCCGCCTGCTGCTTGCCCGCTTTGGTCCGGGTTTTTTTTTTTTTCCTTTCGGGTTTCGGGAGCCTTTTTCTTGCGGCTTCGCCCACTTTTTTGTTGGGTGCGGGCGGGGGCTTGGGTTTGGGTTTGGGTTTGGCGGTGTCAGCTGGCGCGTTTGGACTCTTTCTTCCTTCCTTCCTTCCGCTCCGTCTGTGCAGCGGGGGTGCATTTATGTTGGCTTTCGGTTGTGTGTGGGTTTGGGATGCTGAGTTCAGCCATGTACAGGAAGAACTTTGCACCGGTGTCTGTGTGGTACAGCATGTAGTTTTTTTTGTTCTATGTTTTCGTCTCGATAGTACTTATTTATTAAAAGTTGTAATCATACATATACATTTTTGCGAGCATGATTTACAGATATTTTTATCGATGTAGATAGCCTGACTTTACTAGACGTTAACACGACTGACTGCAGGTCACAACTATTCTTCCTGTTTATGTAATTCATTTTGAAATTAAATTTTATATAAAAAAACAAAGTTATCTTAGCTAAGGATACCATCTAGCTTTTATAAAAAGATCAAACGGCCGACCAAACTCAAATATCGAACTTGCCATCCTGCTAGTTGACGGCCAATTTTTACCAGAAGTGGCGCAAATTCATGTTTAGCTGGTCGCTTCACACACAAAGGGCAAACCCAAGTAAAGAATAAGGAAAGAGCTGACGGTACAACCTAAAATTCTAGCCACATGGGATGTCATTTCTACAGAAGCACTGATAGGCACAATAGTTGATTTGCTAAAATTAACACGTAAACTTGTTAATTCCCCAAAAGAGTGCAGGAATGCCTTGAGGAATACAACACTAAATTGTGAAGCTTTAAACATAATAATCATGTCATCAACATATTGGAAAACCGGGAATTACAAACTAGGATGTGTAGGCACGGACGGATAAGAAAACCCTTACTATGAGCATCATTCACATAGTCTTGAAGAATAGCAGCAGTAATAGCAAAAAGAAGTGGAGACAAAGGTTTGCCTTGCCAAACACCTCTCTTACAAATAATGTGATTGCTAGGAACACCATTAAGCAAAACTACTACAGAAGCCGAAACAGCATATGTAAGATCATGGTACATGATATATTTGTGATGAACAATTGGTGAGATTTTGATGTGATGAATAAGTGGTAAAAAGAGTTAATAAAGCTAATGTGGATCAAGTTGGGATAAACTTGTTTGTGGAAGATGTTTTTGCTTGATGCAATGCGCTCGTGTGAGTGGTTGCATGGATTGACCGTGAGTCAAGTCGTGGACTTGTGCTCGGATTCGTTTGTTGTTTATTCGCAGCGTGTGTTGCTCGAGGGCTAACGTGGTCGATGACGGACCGAACTAGGTTCATGGAGGAGCCGAGGTTCGGACTAGGTTCGTGGAGGAATCGAGGTCCCGTGGTCGAGGATGTCATGCGGGACGTTCGGGCTAGAGAACGGTGCACACGGAGGTCGGTTAGTCACGTGAGTGCGGCGGCGGCGTCTGACGCTGCATGTGTGATTTTGGGTTGTATGCATATTTTGGGCCATGTGTTATTGGGCCGTGGATATGCATACATGTATTAGAGATAAGAAGTTAGGGTTTTGAGTTGTATAAAAGGACCGGAAAACCTAATTAATAGATGGCCTTTTGGGGGCTTTTTGGCGCTACCGGAGGCTTGGCCGCTTTGTGAATGCACTGTGTTGATGATTGCTTCCTCCGTGGTGTGCTTCCGCGAAAAGTTCAGCGATTAGAAGCTAGCGACTAGTTAATTGTCGGGCGTGAAGATCGCTCCTTTCTACGAATCGCAGGACACGAAATCTTGTAGATTGCTCCCAAAGTCCGGTGGCCGCACATGCATGCAAGGTAACGGCAAGTGACTAGATAATTTTTGCCTTGGTACCGGCGGCTAGGAAGCAAGAAAAATAAAAGGCATTGCGCCGAGGCTTGTTGGTCGCCGCATGCATTCATGAGTGCTGGAAGCGGTTGCATGCATGCAAGGAAAAGAGCATGCGCGACTAGGAAAGAGATTGGGTGACGCCCCGGCGATCGACTAGATAATTCTGCAGCCAGGGCTTCGCTTTTCCTTGCGCCATTGTGCATGCATGCAGAAGCGTTATAATCAACCAGCGCCAAGGCCGGCGCCTAGAAATCTTCCCGGCGTCTCAAGATCAATTCCGTCATTATTGTTTCAGTCAAAATTGCGAAGGTAATATCTTTAGATCCGTAGATCCGATCGTATTGATTTTTATTGCATTAGTTTTGGAATTGAGTCTAGTTTCTTCAGTTAAAATTTCATATTGATCTAGCTGTGGGATCTTCAGTAATTATTATTTTGGTGAACGTGTATTAGTCTGTTTTATTTGGTCTGGCATCTGATTCAGTAAAATTGCGAAGAAAATAACTTTAGATCCGTAGATCCGATCGAGTTGATTTTTATCGCGTTAGCTTGAAAATTGAGTCTAGTTTCTACAGTTAAAATTTCACTTCGATCTAACGGTTAGATCTTCGGTAATTACTATTTTAGTGAACGTAGGTTAATCTGTTTTTGTCAAAACCGAATCAGTTTTTCCTAATGTTGTTTAGGGGGTTTTAAGAATCACTAAAAATTTGTTTTAGCTTCCGTTCAATCATTCACCCCCCCTCTGATTGACGTCATCCGATCCTACAAGTGGTATCAGAGCGAGGTAAAGGTATGGCGTCAGATAAGTATGTTAATCGTCCTCCTATGCTTAATGATTCAAATTTTTCTTATTGGAAAAGTCGCATGCAATCCTATATTGAAGCTCAAGGTAATGATGTTTGGCGCAAAGTTTCTACTGCATATGATGTCCCTGATATAGTTACTAATGATAATAAAGTAGACGTTGATTTGAATGCTAAAGCTAAAAACTTGATTTTACAAGGAATTTCTGAAAAAGAATTTGATCGAGTTTCTCATTTACGCTCGCATATTCAGTTTGGAAGACATTATGTGACTATCATGAAGGTTCTACTAAGATTAAGAAAGTGCGCAAAAATATTTACCAAAATGACTTTTCTGATTTTGTAATGAGACCAGGTGAATCAATTGATAATCTTTTCTCTCGATTTGAGAAAATCTTGTGCAATTTGCGTGGTGTTGGAGTTACTAATCCAGTTGAGGATAATGCTAGTAAAATTTTGAGATCTCTTAGTCCCGAATGGCGATGGTTGTTACGGCAATTAATCAAACTGTTGATTTGGATACTTTGACCATGGATGATCTTTATTCTAGGCTGAAAACTTATGAGATGGATTCTTTGTCACCTAGAGATGATAAATCCTCTACACATGCACTTATTGCTAACCCCAAAGACTTCGCCTCGATTACCATCTTTTGTTTCCTTGTCTGCATTGGCTTCTTTTTCAGATGAACAGTTTGAGATGCTTCCTGAAGAAGATCTTGTGCTCATCTCCTCACGTGCTTTTAAAGCACTCAACAATGTGAGGATGAGGAGACATGGAGGCACAACTTCGGGGTCTTTCAATTGCTTTGAGTGTGGCCTTCCCGGGCATATTAAAGCAAATTGTCCCAAGTTGAAGAAGAAGGAAGAAAGGAACCAACAAGAACGCAACTCAAGACGACTACCCTAGCGCCAAATTTTGAAAAGTTGCTAAGAAAGTCTTAGCCGCCATAGAGGAGTGTGATCTTAGCGATGTGGACTTTGAGAGTGATAATGAGCCACATGACAAGAAGAAGGACAAGAAGGAGATTCGATGATGACTTCACCCATGTGTTTCATGACTAGAAGGGATAGCGACAACGACTCGATCTTGATGAGGTGAGACCTTCTTATGATGAGCTTGAGTATGCCATGGTTAAATTAGCTTCAGAACTTAAAAAGTCTAAGAAGATTCTTAAAGAAAAGATCTAGATATTGATAGTTCCAATTCGAAATTGCAAGGCTTAGATCTTTAATTCCGATGATGACTCTTGCAAATCTTGTGATGTGTTACAATCTGAAGTTATTGCCTTACTAATGCCCATGCTTCTACTCTTCATAAACTCAATGATCAAATTGCAAAGAATGATAAATTTGAAACTTGTTTTACTTTTGGTTCCGCTTATGCATGTCATGTTGTTGATTTAATTGTTTCTTACCAAGAACTATTTGAAAAAGATAAAAGTTGCCTTATATGCTAGTTCTTTGGTAAATGTTTTATGTTCTAGAAAATTCAAACAACTTAAGAATGCTAAGTGTGCTGCCAATGTCAAGCTTGATTCAAATTTGCCTTGTTCTAAATGTTCCTCGCTTGAGTTAAAATTGAAAAATGCTTATGGTAGAGTTGATCAATTGCAATGTGACATGCTTCAACATGAAGTTTCTTCTTGCTCCAATTGTCGCAAACAAAAAGGCATTGTTGATAATATTTGTGATAATTGTGTTTCTTTAACAAAAGAGGTTGCTTATCTTCAAAACTCATTGCAACGTTTTTCTGATGGTAAAAAGAACCTCAACATGATTTTGGACACATCCAGAGTAAACAAATATAATAAAGGACTAGGCTTTGATGCACATGCTTATTCTAAATCTCATCCACCAACATTGTTGAATGTAATTGAAAGTGGTAAATTTGAGGTTAAACCTGAACCTAAAAAGATCATTTTTAAATCACGGTTTTATGTCTAATTTGTCCACAACTAGTGCAATTACTTCATCTTCTAAAACAAAGACCACCGTGAAGTACAATTGCTCTTATTGTGGTAAAGATGGTCATTTAGTTCAGTTCTGCTTTAGACTTGCAAGAAAACAGAAAAATGACAGGGTAAGACATTTTGCAAAGTCTAGCTGGCAAAAGCCACTTTTTGGATCAGTGCACCGATCACACAAAGAGTAAGTGGGCGCTCGCACGGTGCACCCAAATTCGAAAGGTAAAGGTGGTACGAATTTAATTCGTGCTTTTATGCCTACTGGTTCTGCTAGTCGTATGTCTCAGTGCTGGATTCCTAAATTTCTTTTATCTAACCCCAGTACCGAGACCTCGACATTCTCTTTTGTGTAGGTTGTGCGAGAGAGGAAGGAGAACATATGGTTCATAGATTCTGGATATTCACGTCATATGACTGGTGATTCAAAATGGTTCTCCTCCCTCACACAAAGTTCAGGTGATGAGGATGTAGCTTTGCTTCTACATATGGACACTGTTGGACCCGCTAGAGTGAAATCTGCAGGAGGTAAGTGGTATGTTCTTGTAATTGTAGATGATTACTCTTGGTACATCTTTAATTACTTGGTCATCTAGAAAACAAGTCTCTGTTGCTCTCTCAACCGCTGAATCTGAATATGTTGCTGCTGCTGCATGTTGTGCACAAGTGCTTTGGATGATATCAACTTTAAAGGATTTTGGATTAATTTTAGATAGTGTTCCACTTTTCTGTGATAACACTAGTGCTATTAATATTGCTAAAAATCCAGTGCAACATTATCGAACAAAGCATATTGATATTCGCTATCATTTCCTTCGAGATCATGTGGAAAAGGGAGATGTTGTGTTGCATTTTGTTGATTCTGATTTGCAAATTGCTGATATTTTCACAAAACCTCTTGATGCTTCTCGATTTGTTTTTTTGAGAGGAGAGTTGGGAGTTGTGCATCCCATGAGTCTGTTTTGAGGGAGAGTTTCCATGCCAAGTCTTTTACTTGATGAGCTCGCTTTATCATATTTCTTTATATGATTATGTAATTGAGCTTATATATGATAATTTAAATTGCTTTACTTGAACTAAAAGTGACATGGTGGAATTCCTTGATTTGATTGTCTATAGCTAATACCTTGTGATATCTTGCTTCTATAGGCTTGATAATGAATCTTCTTGACAAATTTGGGCTATGAAGCATGTGTGTTTTTCAGCTTTACTCTTTCATAGATCATTTAATCTCTTTGCATGTTTACAATAAAAGAAAAGGGAATAAGTAAAAAAAAAGGTGCTAAATCTGCAAGAAGAAGCTTGTTAAAATTATCAAAAAGTGCAAAAGCTTCAAGATGTATGCTTCAAGCATGCCATTTCCTAAAAGATAAGATGTATGCTTCAAGCATGCCATTCATGGAAAATAAAAGAAGTATGCTTCAAGCATGCCATTCATGGAAAATAAAAGAAGTATGCTTCAAGCATGCCACATGTAGTTTATTGTTATAAAGATTAAATTGGTTTACTAGATTGGAGTTGAAACTACTTGCTTGCCCTGAGTTGTTAGTTGCTTCATGTTTGGGCCTTGCTTTTTCTCACGAGATTTTGCTTAGTACTTGGCTATAGTTGATTGAATTGAGGTTGAGATGCATGTCACTCCTTAACTTGTTAAATTATATTAAGTTCATGTATTATGCTTATTATGTGATCTATAAGGTTATGTGATCGAGTGAGCTCATCTTTTCTTGTCTTGGCACCCATTTGTTTTCCTTGATGAAATCATTGTCAAAGGGGGAGAAATAGTAAAGCATACATTCAGGGGGAGAAGAGAAAAGTTTTTATTGTGATTTTTTTTCTTTCTTTTCAAAAGGGAGATGATGTTTCTTTTCACCTTGTGCTTTTGAGCCGACTTGTGCTTTTTACATTTTACTTTCATCACATATGTTTTATGCTTTTTAGAGGTGTTGCCAATGTGTTCATCAAGGGGGAGATTGTAAGATCATGGTACATGATATATTTGTGATGAACAATTGGTGAGATTTTGATGTGATGAATAAGTGGTAAAAAGAGTTAATAAAGCTAATGTGGATCAAGTTGGGATAAACTTGTTTGTGGAAGATGTTTTTGCTTGATGCAATGCGCTCGTGTGAGTGGTTGCATGAATTGACCGTGAGTCAAGTCGTGGACTTGTGCTCGGATTCGTTTGTTGTTTATTCGTGTGCAGGTGTTGCTCGAGGGCTTAACGTGGTCGATGACGGACCGAACTAGGTTCATGGAGGAGCCGAGGTTCGGACTAGGTTCGTGGAGGAATCGAGGTCCCGTGGTCGAGGATGTCATGCGGGACGTTCGGGCTAGAGAACGGTGCACACGGAGGCTGGTTAGTCACGTGAGTGCGGCAGGCGGGCCGTACGCGTGCATGTGTGAATTTTGGGTTGTATGCATATTTTGGGCCATGTGTTATTGGGCCAGGTGGATATGCATACATGTATTAGAGATAAGAAGTTAGGGTTTTGAGTTGTATAAAAGGACTGGAAAACCTAATTAATAGATGGCCTTTTTGGGGGGCTTTTTGGGCGACGGCTGGAGGCTTGGCCGTTTTGTGAATGCACTGTGTTGATGATTGCTTCCTCGTGCCGTAAGCTTCGCGAAAAGTTCAGCGATTAGAAGCTAGCGACTAGTTAATTGTCGCGTGAAGATCGCTCCTTTCGGCCGAATCGCAGGACACGAAATCTTGTAGATTGCTCCCAAAGTCCGGTGGCCGCACATGCATGCAAGGTAACGGCAAGTGACTAGATAATTTTGCCTTGCAGCGGCGGCTAGGAAGCAAGAAAAATAAAAGGCATTATACCGAGGCTTGTTGGTCGCCGCATGCATGCATGAGTGCCGAGGCGGTTGCATGCATGCAAGGAAAAAGAGCATGCGCGACTAGGAAAGAGATTGGGTGACGCCCCGGCGACGACTAGATAATTCTGCAGCCGTGGCTTCGCTTTTTCCTTGCGCCATTGTGCATGCATGCAGAAGCGTTATAATCAACCAGCGCTGAAGGCGGCGCCTAGAAATCTTCCCGGCGTCTGAAGATCAATTCCCGTCATTATTGTTTCAGTCAAAATTGCGAAGGTAATATCTTTAGATCCGTAGATCCGATCGTATTGATTTTTATTGCATTAGTTTTGGAATTGAGTCTAGTTTCTTCAGTTAAAATTTCATATTGATCTAGCTGTGGGATCTTCAGTAATTATTATTTTGGTGAACGTGTATTAGTCTGTTTTATTTGGTCTGGCATCTGATTCAGTAAAATTGCGAAGAAAATAACTTTAGATCCGTAGATCCGATCGAGTTGATTTTTATCGCGTTAGCTTGAAAATTGAGTCTAGTTTCTACAGTTAAAATTTCACTTCGATCTAACGGTTAGATCTTCGGTAATTACTATTTTAGTGAACGTAGGTTAATCTGTTTTTGTCAAAACCGAATCAGTTTTTCCTAATGTTGTTTAGGGGGTTTTAAGAATCACTAAAAATTTGTTTTAGCTTCCGTTCAATCATTCACCCCCTCTGATTGACGTCATCCGATCCTACAGCATACACTTCACCCAAGCAAGCCAATTATCACCAAAGCCTATAAGAGAGAAAACCTCCATAATAGCATCATGAGAAATAACATCAAAGGCTTTGGAAAAATCAAGCTTTATAAAAATTGCATCTGAGGAGTGAGCAGCATAATGCACAATGAGTTGTGTGTCCATGGTAGTATAATCATGTATGGTACACTCCTTAATAAATCCAAATTGATTGGCATGAATCATAGAACTAACGCAAGACTGGAGCGATTAGCCATAATTTTAGTCAACATATTCAAAGACCCATTCAGTAAAGAAATAGGACGATAATCCACAACACTAGCCACTTATTGAGATTTTGAAAGCCAGCTCACATAAGCGAGATTAAAGCAATGAATATCCAAAGTGCCAATAGAAAATTGTTCAGCAATAATATAAAAAAACCTCTTTTAGAATATCCCAGCAAGATTTTTAAAAAAGCATTATTGAAACCATTGGGGCCAGGAGATTTTCTAGAAGCCAAATCTTTGATAACTAAGTCGACCTCAGCATGGGTGAAATGATCCTCTAGAAACTCCAAAGAAATCAGGCTAGACAAAATTTCAAGAGGTAAAGACTGCACGATGAAAGAAGACGTATCAGGTTGTTCCTTAAAAGCAATGTGAATTAAAGTAGCCTTCGAATAATGTTCCGAACAAGAGTGGCCCTCATGAGACAATGACGCTATAAAATTGTGACGGAAGTTGGAGCTTGTAATAGTATGAAAATATGCGCTATTTTCATCACCCAACTTTACCCATTTTTGTTTAGCACACTGCTTCCAGTAAATGTGTTGATGAGCAAGCAAATTAGCAAGATGTTCATGTACCAATTGCCGAAAAATCCTCTCAGCCGACCATAGCTGGCGCTCAGCTTCGGGGTCATTCATGAATCTAATGGTGAGCTCGTAGTGACGAATCAACAACTTGAGCATAAAAAATTTTTGACTCCAAGCATTCAAGTGCCGCCGAAACCGCTTAAACTTCATAGAAACACGTTTAGCAATATTATTTTCAAAAGAATAGCAAGACCAAAATTTTACCACCTCCTCCTTAAAACCCAGCAAAGAAAGCCAGAAATTCTCAAAGTGAAAAACAAAGCTACGAGGCATGTCCAAAGAAACAGTAATCCCAATCGGATCATGATCACTTGTAGATCGACAAAGCAACTCTGTAAAAGATGAAAACATTTATACGTGTAAGGAACCAAAAGTCTGGTGCAGGAAAAAGAATCGAAGACACGCAAACGGAGAATATGTTTTCATAGGACAAATTTGTGAAGAACTGAGATAACTTTCTAGTCATGTGTATGGTGAGTCTGAAAAGTCGTACTACCCTATGTTTTATTTTACATGCACTTTTGACTAATACACACATATTGAGCTTAAAATTATCTTTAATTTCGCAAACTTAAATAATAACATCACAACACTTGGGATTGTAAATTTGTAACATCATAATTTGAGATCGATCGACCGACCGAAAAAGGCATCACCTGCTGCCCTATAAACGCAAAAGCGTTTAAGAGGTAGGTGTCATCCATATATGGTTGCCACCATCAGCGGTTTGTGTGGCTCGTACGCCTTACTTCGGCCATACCATAACCCCACCCCATGAACCAGCTCCACCGCCTCCTCGCCTTCCCCTGCAAGCACCTCTCTCAGCCTATTGACATCATCCACCGCAGCGAGCTCCAGTAGCGCCACCAGCCTATCTCGCCGCCCACCGCTGGCGACCTGCCCCTGCACCACATCGACGAGATCAGGAAGGTCGTCCATTACCTCCGCTCAACGGATAACCTCAACACATCTGCAAGGAGAGGCAAGAAGCGATGGGGTTATATAGATTCAGCAATCAAGGAGATATCTATGGGATCCAGATTAAGAAATCGTTATATAAGGAAGTTAATAAAAGGGAAAGTTGTGAGAAGAGACTTAACTTTATGAATCGGAACTCTACTTCCTTCGGAAGAGAATCAATCAATCCAATCTAAAAAGCATCGGGAGCAATTGCTGCCGATTCGAATGCCAAATCAATGGGAGAAAGAAAAGCAATAAATGAGTTATGCATATTCATTTATCTTCCGTGATGAGATGATCCAATCTAATCTACTAGGATGGCCACTGCCCTCTTCCCACTCAGACACGCGGGTGAGCACACGTGTCGGGGTGAGGGTGGAGAACGGATGTACCACCACTAACTCCTAATTAGAACTAGTAAAGATAAAGATAACAAACTTATCTAGTCACGTCATGCATGACCGTGTGCATACTGCTGGCCGACTGAAATCAAGTCTATACATGATTAGATAAAAAAAAGATGATCTTATCTATACATGCAAGTAAATATTTAATGGAAAGGATGCATATAGCAACTTAAAGGCACATGATAAGTTAGAAACTATATGCGTGCAATATATGAAAAAAGAATCGGTTGTGCAGTATTTGAAAATAAAATCGGCCGATTGAGATAAGAGTCTGATATGCCGCAGATCATGCGTGAATGCATATCCAATCGAGTTAAAATTTTCTCCGTTTGTGGGTATGCGTGGGGGTGGAGGAGAATGTACCACCACTACCAATTCGTAATTAAAAGTAGTAGAGATACAAGGCCTATAGTTTGATTAGTCTTGTTTAGAAATATCAGACTTATATGTAGATTTAATAAGGTTTTTCCTACTATACGCCTATTTATTCTCTCTCAACTATATGCATTTATTCATTAACACCCACACAAAGTATTATCTCTTATTTTCTAAGACAATTAAGTGGGGGTATGTAAGCTATTTTCTATCTACATTCCTCAATTTCATCACAATTTTAATCCTTGCGAAAAGTCAATATACGCATTATAATTTCTAAATGGAGGGAGTAGTTACTAAATGAAACTTTTGATTTATCTCTTTTACAATCTTGTAGTTCTGCCACATGCTAAGGCCATTCTCAGTGGGAGTTTCATTCTCATTAAATGACATGATACATCATCATGTTTGGTGATATGACAAGGTAATTATGAAGACAGAGATAGAGTTTCATGAGAGGTGAGAGGGTTTCATCTAGATGAAACCTGAGATACACAATTACCTAGACAAAAGCTGATGTGGCACTCTTGAAAACTGGAAAACGAAACTATGCATTGAGAATGGCCTAATGAAACTTTCTTATGCTAACAAAATTATAATGGTTCTATATGACTTTCAAAGGTCAAGGATGACAGTCTAATCCTTAAGCAGATAATAGCTGACAGCTATCAAGGGTATTTTGGTTCTAGAATCCATGCTCTTACACCAAAGTTGTCATGTTTACATTTGTGGGTAGACTATTTGTTTGATCGTGTACATGGTAATTATCCCTTTTCCTCTAAAACTATCTTGATGAGTGATTACTATAGACAGAAGGTAGCTTTCCAGATGTGAAGAAGAGATTGACCACACTAAGGTATACTAGAATTGTTTCGCGGCGTGCTACGCCGCGCGTGTATGCGATCGCGCTAAAACGAAAGATCATTTTTGTAAAAAAAATGGTTTAGCAAAATCACAGAGTTTTCGTGAGAGGATCCTAAAAAAAATACATTGTGGAACATGCGGCATTGCTTTCTTTCTAGAAATTCTATGAATTATAATAAAGGTAGTATAAAATGTTTTTTAGGGGCGCTCGCGGAGGGAGGCCACGAGGCGCGTGATGTCGTGCTTGCTAAAAAAAATCTGACCCAATTTTTTTACGAAAAAAATATAATTTAGTTTTTCTTGGTGGTGCCTTTTCTTTCAAATTGGTTGCGTTTGTGCAAAATCGGAAGGGTTTTTTTTCAAAAATAGATGGAATGATTTAAGCGTAATTACGTTTTTTTTTGGCATTTACTTAGGGTCATTTCATGAAAAATCGACGATTTTGCAAAAAAAAAACTTTTCGGAAAAAATTGCTGAAATAGGCTAAACGTAATTACTATTTTTTTTTTAGAGGCTTTAATGGATGGGTAACATGTGGATGGTCTTTCAGGTTGGGAAGGCTGCGATTTTTTAGTATAGCGATGATGATGAGCTATATAGATAGATACAGTCAAGGCTGAAGTCCTTAAGCATTTGACGCGAGACCACGGCCGAACAATCCCTACAACTTACAAGTACGTTTTTAATTAGATGATATAGGTGTGTTTTTGTTAGGCTGAGTGGGCCTGCGATGGGCCAGGTTTACCTCGAGTTCTATGAGTACGCTATACATGTGGAGTAAATATTCAAGTAGGTCAGAGTAGAAAGCTATAATTAAGAGCCGATAGAATTTGGACAGGGGATTGATCACTCTTAAATTTTCACTATAGAGTTGGTAGATATTGGGTAACTTGAGGAATTCGATTGGGTTCCCAACCATTTGTAACATCAAATTTTCTAATGATGCTTCTCTCATTCAGTGTAAAAATGGTAAGAAAAGACGGTTAATACAAGGGGGTCATTAGGTGCGTTTAATCATGGGAAAAATGTTACGATCGAGAAGATTAACGGGTAAAGCAACAAGTTTTGAGTTCTCGCAGTATGCTCATCACTTTCTACAAACTTATTCTTGATCTCGATATGAAGGTACATCTAATGCTTCATCCGAAAACTTTAACAGGCACTTTACAGATAATTGATGGTGTAGAACTTCTGAGAGTAAAACCAAGAGAATGGGATTTTTGCGCAGATTTGTCAGAAAAAGGATAGCACCGTTTCTATTCTTTACCGTGAAGCAATGATTCATGCAATGGAAGCTCCTGCATTAGCTGCTTCCGGGTTTGAGTGCATTACTGAGCCTGCAGCAAGCACCAAGCAGTATCAATTTTAGGTTGCTCAATCTAACATTTCTGAAGTTCCCACCATTTAAGGAATGAATAAGCATGTTGATTGTTGCCTAACTTGTTACGTAGAAATTCACTTTGTTGATGGCAGAGTATAGGTATAGATAGCCAGTACAAAGCATAGATCATTTTTCGGACGTGAACAGTGAACTAACGATACATCTAAGCCATTTAGCCATTATTTGTATCTAACCAGATAGTTGTGTATGGCCATTTTTCTTGCGTGATGTAAGAAGGGAAAAATTCACAGAACTTACCAGTTTAACCGTTAAAAAAGTCTCTTTTCTTTTATGGCAGATGTTTTAGAAATTGTCCATTGGCGACTTTTAGATCTTGTGAAGTTCTAATGATCTAGTTATGGCAGCATCATCAAGTTACCTGGGAGATCCTGAAGAAGGACAGACATGACAATGAATGAATTGGATAAGATATCATAGAGCATAATAGGATATGCAGCAGTCTACATGCACAGGGTAGCTAGAAATATAAATTTATCTTGAAGCAAGCATTTTCTTTAAAAAGAGCACACAAGTGTTATGGGGTTGATGAATCACTAAATAACGACGATAAGCTGTGGTTAATGTATAAAGTTCATGGAAACTTGTGATGACTAATGAGGCAAGCAGGCTGTCAGTAGGAACAAAGGGGCTAAAAACACGTATCGTAAAAATTAGAAGAGACTATGCAGCGGGTATGGCGCAAATGATGAATTGTTAGTAGAAATCTGTAAGGGCCTGGGAACAGTGTCAGGATCTAAGAGATCACATTAATTTTTATTAAGCATAAAAAAGCACCAGTTTCAGACATGTATATTAAATCAAAAATGGTAATATTTTTCATCTGTTTATTTGTGCATATAAGGATAGCTGTAGCTCTTAGTTCATGCTCCTGCGAGGTGAAATGTACACAATCAAGAAATGTATTCAAATGATGAGTAATCAGATATATGAGGAATCTACATACTTTATGTATATACATTAGCGGTGGAAGCTAGATAAGCGTGATCGCACACACATGTCAGTTTTAGTCATTGGATTTCTGTTTTGCGTATTTATGACTTGATATCTTCGTGATTTTAGTATTCTAAGGTGGTCGGGAGGGAAAGCAGATTCTGCGAACAGTGGAACCAGTAGCTTTTTGTTGGGTTATGCTCTAATGTATAACTTCTGCTGTGTTTGGTCGATGGTTATCAATCTTCTATATGTTTGATGTTTAGACGATAATTTTAGCTATGTCAAAGTCTCAGAGCTTAAAATAATTAATATAATTTGGACGGTCATTAGTCTGCTATTATACAAGCGTAGCTTCTTCTATCTCATATGTAAGAACCGACATATACTGAAGATACTTATTGTAGTTTCCTGGACTAACTGGGTCACTGAACTCAAAATAAGGTGCTGGAGCATGCACATGCTTGAATTTTCAGAGCATCAATATTTGTTTGTATTAGCAACATAGCTCTAATGCTTTTATCTATTTGCCTAGCATTTGGTACAGAACTTACTTGAGAGGCTGAATATAGGCAATAGGGAATTGTGTGTACTGGGTGTTTATTAGTGAGTGCGCAGCGGTTTTGTGAAATCAGTGGACTGAGTTGTAACAACAGCACTGGCGTAAAACGCAACCGGATACCATTAGCTGTTGAGACTGCGATGTGGTTTTCCGCATTGTGCTATATATGGACAATGTGCATCAACCAATGTAAGTACCAGGAAAGCTCATATATAAGGACACAACAACAGCAATATTAGTGCATCCAATCCTGCAAATGCTTTTATAACAGGAGAGTATGGCAATAAAAGTTTCTTGCAGAGGGAATTAACTATAAAGCAATAGAATATCCGTAGGGCACTGCGGTAGAAAGGAAAATCTATAAATCGATTGCTAATGTAGAAAGCATCGAGGCAAAATGAGCAGCGAAAACAAATGCTAAGCTTGTTGTTAAGCTGCAGCAGCAAACTCTCTATACTGCTATGTAAGACAGGTAAAGTACAATTTTTATATATTGCCTGTTATGGACAGCAAGCGCAGTTGTCTTGTCTATATAAGAGCAGTTCTAATAACAGCATCCATTCTGGCAGTACTGAATATTAACCTAAAAGAATAGTAAATTCCGAAAGCATATATGGGTGATAGATAACTATATCCAGGTGCATATACGTACCTAGTATGGATCATCAGCTGCGCAGCCATGCTGGGAAAACAGTGACTTGAGCTATTGCTGTACTGGTAGTGTAAGATATGAAGAGACACTATCATTTGCGAAAGCGGTAGTCCTGTCTCCTATATCACTAATAGAATTGGATATGTCTACAGAATAAGACAAGCATCAGTATAACATATATACTAACAAAATTAAGAGGCTAAATGTACAAAGCAGTTGAAAAGCAATCTGCTTACTTTAAGGAAATAAAAGAAAGGTAGAACATTGTTTTGCACAAATTGGAACAGGTTTTTTTCTCAATCTGTTGATATTAATAACCAGGATGGTTTTATTAGTAGGGGTGATGTCAACATTTGAAGGTTGGAACAGTATATTTGGAACACATACTATGCGATAGTTTCTTTATAGGTCTGTATAAATGTAAATGCGGTATCGAAAGGGTTTTAGCAAGCACATACTATGCTGAATCTGGATGAGTTGTTGCACAAGGAGGCTTCAAACGTGATGAGATCGAACGGTAAGGAACAATGCCACCAGTAGGAGAGGGCATTAAATGGAAGCAACCACCTGTTGGTACACTATGTTCTTTGTTTCTGTGCAGGCATTTCCATCATCATCTTCAATTAGTATCTTTAAACCTGCACGTGATGTGACCCATGAAACCGCAACATATAGCTGACCATGTGAGAAGACCGGAGTCCGTAAATAAATTCCCACTGTTGTTAGAGTCTGGCCTTGGCTTTTGTTAATAGTCATAGCATATGATAGTCTGATTGGGAACTGCCTACGCTGTAACGTAAAAGGCCATTGAGGACTTGTTGCATTGAGAACTATTCTGGGAATGCAAACCGATTGGCCTGCATTTGCTGCAGTGATAATACGTCCCTCAAGTATTCGATCACCAAGCCTTGTAATAATAAGCCGCGTGCCGTTGCAGAGCCCTGCAGATTGATCTATATTTCTTAGTAACATGACTGGGACGCCTATCTTCAAGCAGATGCTGTGATGAGGAAAATTATTGATGACTATCGAGTTCAAGAACTCAGGTGGATATAGAAGGTTAGCATCAGCACTGTGGACGTCTGACTGTGATATAGAATCTGAGCTAAGGTATTCTCTTGAGTCAGTAGGAACCTTGTCAAAAACAGTTCTATTGAGGATGTCAGCAACAGCATTTGTTGGGCAGATAATCGCACGCTGTGCTAAATACTCCTCATCACAGTAGTTTGCATGGAATGAATCATAAACAGCATCAATAATTGCATCTATATTATTGGCAGTTGGCATCAGCAAAAGATCACTCGGAATATTTATCCAGGTTGTGTTAGGTTCTGATGTCTCTCTAATAGGGGGAATACGACCATCTCCAATATCAAGGATCCATTGAGCAAATGCAGATAGCTCTTGTTGGCGAGCAAGTGGCAGAGTATGATTTTGAAGCCTCATGTTAATAGATAGTTTTAAAACCTCAATGTGTTGCCAAAGAGGTGACATAATGAACGAGGCATCTATTATTTCAGCTGCAGTACCGTTTTCAATAACAGGAAGGATTTGTCGGAAATCTCCACTGAGAACAATTGTTTTACCACCAAAAGGCATATTCATGAATGCATGATCTTCAGCTGACATGATATCACATAATGTTCTGCTAACGGCTTCGAAGCAATGCCTGTGCGTCATGGGTGCCTCATCCCACAGGATCAAAGAAGTTTTCTTTAGGAGATTAGCAAGTTGTGTTCCACGGGCTATAGTACATAAACTTCTTTCGTTGATGCGAAAAGGTATTCTGAAACGGGAATGAGCTGTCCTGCCGCCTGGAAGTAAAAGAGAAGCCACTCCAGAGGAGGCGACAGCAATAACAATCTTTGATTTAGCTCTTAATGTTGCTGCAATGGCATTCCACAGAAACGTTTTTCCAGTGCCACCATGACCACTACAAAGAAGAAACCGGTATTTGGCCAAAGAATAAAGAGCCATAATTCATCAAACACCAACCTTTGGTCCAGATTTAATCCGCATAATAAGAAGCGGCTGAGACAAAGAAGTCAGCAGATCGTCACGCTAGCTCTTCTGCAATAAGCCTATTGGGAGGAGCAACATCAACACATGATGAGCGAACAACTATATTATAAGAAGAAAAGGAGAGACCGTTCTTGGAGAACGCAGCAGAAAGCTCATTAATAAGATGTGCTTGCAGATAATCAGCTGGTATAGAATATGTGTGATTTTGCAACCCTTGATGTATTCTATATGTAATGTCATCGGTAAAAAACCGCCAATACTTGTCGAACAAGCTTTGGGGATCAGCAACAGCACAGAAAGCAAGTAGTATCATAAAGAGATTTCTTAGCTGGTATGCAGTGGCCCAAAGAACTGCTTCATCGAAGAGTAAAAACCACTCTGTGTCATCACCAACTAAGCCGCGAGCTCGGCAGGCATCTTTGAAGGTGGGGTAACATATACCTTCGAAAGTTCAGACGTCTTCATAGCTCGCACCGAAACCACCATCAAAAGCATTCTAAGATAGAACAAATCACCAGTACTTGGATGAACATTATATATGCGACCAATCTTGGCACTGGCGCTTTTTTTCCGCTTTTTTCTCAAGGCGTCCAGTCCATTCAATGCAAACCGACAAGAGGTGATAGATCCGCCTGAATAGAATGACGATTAGTCGCAAACCATTCTGTTAATGTTGTTTTGCTTGCAGTCGGGTCTGCAATAACATCTTGTAAATGTGAGGCTTCGCTGTATATGACTCTATTCATACCAGGCATGTGAACAGATAGCCGTTCCACAGAAGGTGACCGGCCATGTATCTCAAAACCAAACAAACGCCAAATCGCTTCGCAAGAAGATAAATATCTAAAAGAAATAAGCATACACGTAAGATGGGGATAACAGACGAGCAATGGACACAAAACGAGCCTAGAACAAAAAATCTAGCATGATGTGATAAAAACTATACCTGCATTTAATATAGTCAGCAATTTCATCAATGGCAGCGACGGTAGGAGCACTGGATATGTTTGTTTGTTGATCACGCACATGAAAAGCCGCCTTCGCTTTATCCTGACCTTTAGTGAGATACTTGAATAAATATTTAACAAGGTTTGTTTTGTTGCACCATTCAACATTTATGTGTGCCTGATATTTTTTAAGCAACGACATGTTGTATGGAACAACTGATCGATTGTCTAGCCTGACTCCATTCTTCAGAACAAATCGGCCGTTATCTCGACGGCGATACACTGGGAAGCCAAATTCATCAATGATGGTATGTTCACTAAAAGATTTTGGATATCGCTTTGAACATGACCCATTCTTCATACACGGGCATCGTCTATTGAGATCGCCACATGGTCCGTGCATCATAAATTCCTCAACAAGAGCATAACCAAGTGGATCGGCAATCGGGTCTGGTATCTCTGCAGATATCAAACCATCTATAAAATCAGGAGACGGTTCCCTTGCGCGACCACGAAGCCATGTAAGCGTGTGAACATGAGGTAGGCCTCTTTTTTGGAACTCAATCGTGTAGAGGACTGTAAACAAACACTATATTAGCAGGCCATAAAGTAGGCTTGATGGTAATGGAAAAATAACATGGTATTCATAGGAGATAAGAAATGAGTTGACCTGCACAAATAGGACCAAAAGAACAGCCTGATTTTACGTCAGACATGTATTCGTTGAGTTTCATATGGAAAACCCGAACAATAATGTCGTCGCCGAGTAGGTCCGGCAGGTGTTCACACCTTAATGCGTCAGCAATTTCTGGCCACCTAGAATTGCATGTAAAAGTATGAAAAATGTCCGGAGGACCATACTCACGACAGATAGCCATAGCGTCTTGGTAATTAAGCACATAGTATCGCTCTACTACCAAGAAACTTGCCTAAGCGTAACACGCACACCAATATCTTTTCCATCGGACGACCTTGACCAACCGCATCGTAAATACCTCGATATGTTTGAACGTGGTGATCTTGATTAAAGAAATAAAATGAAAGCCGACTTGCTTGACACATGAGTAACAATTAACTTGCAATTGATTAGAAAGACGACCACAAAGACACATAAGGATTTGGCTCATTTTTCCTAAGAATGGCATTCATAACAAGAGTCTCAGAGCATGGATACCTTATCTCCGTAAACCGAGCAACACCGTCAATGTCTCTGTACCTAATACCCAAGTGGTATCCTTTTTGACCATACGGAAACAATAACGGATACTGAAGAGATATTAAAGAAGGATTAAGAGGTGAGATCTGCTTTAAGTCACCAGCATAAGGCTCAACAATGACATCAAACTTATTTGTTTCTTCAGACAAATCACCTACCAGCAGAGCAGCTAATTCTGGCACAGTTGGTAAAGAGTAGCGGTCATCATGGCTATCGGATGAACCAATAAGACGAATAGATATATCAGAATTATGTGGAGAAAACAACCGATCACGAGCCATTCTAAACTTCTTTGCTAACGGATTGTGGCGGTCGAGCATACTAATGAGGCTCGCAACAATAGCAGAATCTATCTCATTAGAAACATTTCCCTCTGTATCTAAAGCAGCCAACCTATTGTGAACTTCATTGTCAGTGTCATAGATATACAACTGAGCATATTTAGGTCTCTGACCTTGGCGAGGCAGTAATGATCCGATACGATGATGGACAACACCGTTGATGCGAAAAACATAAGGACATGCACCGGTGTTTATGCTGCTATCAACATCGACGCCTAAAGAAGTAAATGCAAACAGCGAGTTGTAATGTCTGATCAACCGCATAAACTCATTTGATCGTGGGCCACCGCCAGAACCAATAAGTTGTCTAAGCGGCGACGGGAACTCTTTGTGAGGTGGAAGCGAAACCCTACCACCTCGACAGCACGTATTATAGATGAATCGCTGCTGCCTAGAAGAACTCCTATACGCGGACTTTTCTTGGAACCAAAACACAGCATTACATCTGACACATTCATAGTCAGGACCACCATAATACGAGCGATCACTATAGGTAGCTGTAAAACCACAAACGGAAGAAGTAAACAGAAAAGAAAGCAAACGTAAAGAATTAACGCAAGCGAAGAATCAGAAAGCAAGCCTTTCAAGTAAGAAATATACTCTCTACGAAGAGGAGCAGGATTTGCGCCTACTGGAGCAGGGAAAGGGCCAACAGCAGCACCTGTTAGAGAAAGGGAAAACAACAAAAAGCACAACAGAAAACAATTAGATCTCATAAAATAAATAAACAGGCAAGCAAACTGTAAGGAACACGATAGGCAAAGGGAGAACGACACCGCAACAGCAAAGAATCTGCAAGGCATGAACACATATGTAATGTAAAATCAGGACGGCAGCAGCAAGGAATATGTAGGAAAGAAAATAGCACAAAGAGGAAACCTGTCCCGGCGTAGCGACGACGTAAATTAGATAACCTTCTCCTTTTTCTATTTTCAGCAGCATCGACTGAGCTCACCGATAAACTGACGCTATCTCCTGTGCAGAAAAGAAGCAAAATAAATTATTAAAGAGAAAAAGCCAAAAAAGAAGCAAAAGAAATTATTAGAGAAAAAAAGCAACGCAACGGAAAGTATGCAGGGAAAAAGGTAATAAATAAGAGAAGGAACCACGATGGCGTCGGCGTGGAAGCAACAACCGCGGCTCCAAAGCAGACGACAAAGCACCTGACGCAAGCAGCAGACAATACATTAAAAGCAATCCAAATAGGAAGCAGACAACACACGATAACCAGAGGAGATAAACAAAGAACAGCAAACGCACAAGGAAAACGTGCACAAAAGGAGGGAATCGTATACCTGATGGCGAGGATCGCGAAGCAATAAACGTGGGCTGAGCAGGCAAAGGGTGAGAGAAAGAAGGCGAAGGAGCACACGACGATTGCGCACCGCCCGCATCGGACGGCGAAAACCAGGACGTAGTGAACGTGGGCTGAACAGGAAAGCCATGACGGAATGAAGACGAAGGAAGCGACGGCGAAGCAACCGGCTGCTTGCCAGCCAAAATCGATCGGCGTCGAGCCTGCAAAGAAGAGTCAGAATCCATCCATAGAATGAATTTGGGAAACTTAAGTGGCGCCACAAGAGCATAGACAGGGATGCAACGGCGAGAGGAAATTGGGGAAAAAAGCAGATGATACATATACAATCCCTAAAAGCACAACCAAGACGGAGGAAACCGTGGTGCAGCCGAAGGGCGAGACACACGTAGCTGCACGATTGGACGATGCGATCGAGCAGCGCAGCGTAGAAGGAAAAGGGAATACCTGCGTTTGCGGTGCACGCAGCAGGAGAGCGCGTGGCGCGACCGGACTCGCCAAGCCGAGAGCAGAAGAAGATGGCGCACACCGACGGAGCTGACGGCTCGATGCGCCGACGCGACAGACCGAGAGTCCGTGGTACCGCGGATTTGAGCCGACGGCTCAAGACACCATATGAGAGAACTGGTGACGGCAGGGATCAAAGCCGACGAATGCGAGGCGATGCAGCCGAGGGGAGCACGCAGAGACGGGGAGGAGCGATGGAGCCGAGGAACACACGGGGCGGCGGCGAGGAGCGACGCAGCCGAGCAGCGATCCACAGCGAACAGGCTAGGCGATGGAGCCGAGGGGTTTTTTTTTCCGAACGCGTGACGTGGAAGCGCTAGCAGGCCGTGAACTTTGCAAGGAATAATAAAGGTATAATTTGCATATAGCTATGGATACATTAAAAGTATTTAAGTGAGTCATCTTGTTTATTTTTTAGAATAAAAATATAAACTTAATTTACTTTATTTTAGTCTATAAACTTTAGATCTAAAATAGAACTGAGATCTCGAGCTCTGCCAAACAGGGCATAACCAGATAGAAAGAGATCACTGACTATATTAATCAAAGGTGAACAGCTTCATGTTGTCACGTGCAAAATTTATGCTTACAGAGTAAGCCGCTTTTCTGGTGCAACGCGGGGACACGATGCAATAATGCCCCAAACCACTCGCAAAGCCGCACCGATTTTCTCTCGTCTCGCCGAGTCGGAGTCGCTGCACGTTTACCCCCCCTTCCCTTGTCGCCTTTCCGTCGATCGGCGCGGATAGTAGAGCGCAGCTAGGGTTTAGTAGCGAGGGATTCCCCCTCTTTCGGCCGATGGACGCGACGGCGCTCGACGACGTCATCCGGCGACTCCTCGAGGCCCGCGGCGGCCGCACGGCGCGCCCCGCGCAGCTCTCCGACGCGGAGATCCGGCGGCTCTGCGCCGCTGCCAAGGACGTCTTCCTCTCCCAGCCCAACCTGCTCGAGCTCGAGGCCCCCATCAAAATCTGCGGTAAGGCCTGCTGCCCAAGAAACCCTAATTAGCGCGCCGCTTTTCGCCTCTTATATTCGTCTAGAAGAAGGTGTTAGAAAACGTTGTTCTCTTTGGGCTGCTCTGTCTTGTGTTATGTGCAACTGCCTGAGTGAGTGATGAGACGCGCGTTTGGGTCTCTCTGGCGTGCTTTCTGCTACGTTTAGGCTTTCCTATTGTTGGAAGCTGCTAAGTTCGGTGTTTTGATTTGGATTTGCCATACTCATAACTTTCAAGACAGCTTAGGTGATATTCATCAGAATGCCTATTCTTTTCGGAGAAATGTTCCAGTGGATTTTTGCAATTCATGTTAACACTTGGATTGCACAAATGTTCGCTTTTGGGAGGTTAGCACAAATTTATCAGTTTTAACTTTCGAGGATAATACTGCAGAATTTTTGAATGTTGATTCGGAATGTCAAACTTCTGACTTCTTTGCTGTCTTAGTAAAGAAAATGTGTTCAAAACACATCAAACTTCTGTAGGGACATGTGTCTTTCACCATTACCACTTGAGGGCTGAGTGTGTGATGATATGTTAAAACATTGTACATGCTATATAAAGGCAACAAATTAATCTATCTCTTTGCCAATAGAGAATATGCCAGTGAAAAACAAGATGTATCCATTCACTAGATGTCTGCGACACATCGTGTAGTTTTTGTAGTGTGGCATGCCAGAAGCGACATGCCTGCATCAGATGTTGACAAATGGCAAGTTCAGTGTTTACAAGTATTCACATATTCTATGTCCTAGGAAATTACTGTCGTGGATTGTTTGGTTTGTTGATGGATGAATGAGAAATCCTATTAACTCACTTGCCCTTAGTTTGGAGTGACATAAACTGTACCATATACTAGACAGACATGTATTAAAATGGTAAGGTTTCACCACCTAATCACAATGGTGTTGTAATATTTGTCAACCATGTGTAGCCATTCCATATTGTGAAACCGCTGCTGCAGTGAGTGGAGTACTGGAGTTCGCAGATTACAGGTAGGGATTAGACAATCTATTAGCACCAAACTGTAAAAGCCAGATTTGGTTTGTCTGTTTGGGAATTTGCAGCTGAGGTCTGCATTTCAAAGAATACTCAGCATTGACTGGACATACTTTGTTGTAACATTTGTAATTAGTTTCATCTAATATATGATGGTATTAATATTGTCATCTAAAGTTTAGATAACTTTACAACAAATGCAGTACCCTGTTAGTGAGCTATATTAAGTGCATTACCCTTCTTTTCTCTTGTGAATAGACTCATAATTTACCTCAAGATTAATATGCTAAACACTGATCCCAAATATGCTGTCTAAACTTGTCAATGTAAGCAATTTGTATTGTACATGATATAATAATTTGAAATCACGCTCATCATTTAACTGCCTCTTTACTCACTGACAGGGGATATACATGGCCAGTATTCTGATCTTCTTCGATTATTTGAGTATGGTGGCTTCCCACCGGAGGCGAACTATTTGTTTCTTGGGGATTATGTTGATCGTGGCAAGCAGAGTATAGAAACAATATGCCTTCTCCTTGCGTATAAGATAAAGTACCCTGAGAATTTCTTTCTCCTTAGGGGAAACCATGAGTGCGCCTCTATCAATCGAATCTATGGATTCTTTGACGAATGCAAGAGGAGGTTTAATGTTCGTCTCTGGAAGGTTTTCACCGATTGTTTTAACTGCCTCCCTGTGTCTGCACTTATTGATGATAAGATCTTGTGCATGCATGGGGGTTTATCTCCTGAGTTAAAGAACATGGACCAAATACGTAGCATTGCCCGTCCTGTGGATGTTCCGGACCATGGTCTACTCTGTGATCTGCTATGGTCAGACCCTGATAAAGAAATTGAAGGGTGGGGTGAGAATGACAGGGGTGTGTCTTACACTTTCGGAGCTGATAAGGTTGCCGAGTTTCTTCAAAAACATGATTTGGATCTGATCTGCAGGGCTCACCAGGTATTCATACTGATCTTGAAGTACATTTCTCAAGCAAGTAACAACAGTTGTTTCACCTGTGAATTTGTTCATCGTTTGACTAAGTGCATATTTCGATGTGACATCTCAATTAATGATGTTTCTACAACAAGTAACTGTTGTACCCAGAATTGTTCAATCCCTGATTAGATGACTAATAACCATGTCTTGAATTTTTGTAGTTAAAAGTGTTCTCCATTTAATTAAAAGCTCTTTATGTAAGATGTTGTGATTTTTTTAATTTGTTGACCTTTTGTAAAGACGCCATAACTTTTGGTCTATATTGAGCTTGTATTGTGTTGAAAGTACAGCAATATATTATTTCAGAACATTGTCATGATAGAAAAATATACTTTTCATTGTTGCGAAAAAATGCTTTCTAATTTTTAATAGGAATGGGAACTACATGCATGTTCGTATTTAGGGTGAATTTGTCATTAGGTATTGGAGGCAGCAGATGATTTTTTTTCATCATGTCAGCACTCTTGTGAATTGTTTGATCCATTTATTGTGTGCAGGCCATGGGTCTTGAACTTGGTTAAGACTTACTGTAGACTCAAATTCAATCAAATTGCCTGGTATAACCGTCAATCTAAACTAGCTTACACGTTGATGCTTCCCCCTTCTTCTAGAATAAGCAAATTGATTTATCTTGGTTTACTCCATTGTGTTTTAGGGATATAACTGAAGCATCTAGAGCACCTTTTCTCAGCTGATCTGTGCTATTGTGAATTCTTGTTATTGAGACACTCTTTTTATTTGCCGTTCACTGCAATCTTCTCTGCACAGGTTGTGGAGGATGGCTATGAATTCTTTGCTAAGCGCCAACTGGTAACCATATTCTCTGCACCAAACTATTGTGGCGAGTTTGACAATGCTGGTGCTATGATGAGTATCGACGATTCTCTAACATGTTCATTCCAGATCCTTAAGCCTTCTGATAAGAAAGGGAAATCAGGAGCTGCAAACATGTCAAAACCAGGAACACCGCCTAGGAAGATAAAAATTAATATTATTTAGGCAGATTCTAATATGGACTGAGAAACTGTGATGGAGTATCCACCCAAACTTGTTATGCTAAGCTTTTAGGTGCGCGCAACACCATGTTGAAATGTCAATCTGCGCACCTTTGTCTTTTCATGGTCTGACTCTGATGCAAATCTGCCCAGCCATTATTCCCACTAAAAGGAAGATCATCCTTCAGAACTGAAAACCGTACTTTGGAAGTTTTTTGTGGACTACTTATTTCTTCTTACCCTGCCACACGTGTCAAAATGTTTATGCATGGGGAGGCATCGGGAACATGATCTTGCTGTGGAGATTGCTAGTCTTATGTAGATTTTATTATGTTTTGTATGCTATTTTACCTGTAAAGCTTGTCTTTGAAAACGACTGACTAGCTGTAGTGAATATTTTTTGTTGATGCTGATGGCAGAGAATGACGTATATATTAGCAGCTAGTAAAAGTTAAAGTCGTTTTCCTTGCGGTAGGGTGATGGTAATTTGGCCATTGCTATTTTAAGCAGATGGGTTAGGTGAAGCCTGCATATTATGTTTGTTTGTTTACGGTTGGCTAGGTATTCAAGTGAAACATTGCTGTTGGCTGCCCTTTTTGGGTGATGAGGTCATAATACCTACCATCTTGTCGATTGTGATAGCATTTATATTTTATTTATGAATGAAGACTTAGGTGAGTGATGTCAAAAGAAAAATGAAGGAGAAATCTTCGGAAGTAGTACAGTAGTACTCTCCAGCTTTTTACCCAGTCTGTTCGTCTGCCATTAAGCCGTTTGGGACAAGCGCACAACGATCTTGCTGTAATTTGGATGTTTCCTCACCATAGCAGTCCCAGGTTTCTCTAGAATTTATGTGTTACAGGGCATGGAGAGGCGTCAAGCATTATCTAGGAGCTTAACTCTTATCTGGCTCGGTTTATTTAAGGCCCTTGGAATATTTCAAATTTGTTTACTCCACTAATCGGTTGGTGACACGTGCATCCCGCTTGGGTGGTTCTTCGAGCATAGCGAAGGTTTATTATGTGGGAGCCACTGTTGTTACAAGGGGCAGCCTCAGTGCAATACTGCAATACAAAGGGTTTGACTAGGGATGTTAATCTTACCCGATTATCTGTGTATTTGTGGGTAAAAATTTTAATAGTGGTGGGTATATTCCTCTTTTATCACCTGCGGGCATGTTTATGGTGGTCAAACTCTACCCGACAGGCAAACAGGTATAGGTTTGGAGAGCTTTATCCGTACCTGTTCCGTCCGATTACCCGTCACCTTTTATTAATATATGGGCTATAATAGGCGTCTAGTTGGCTCTTGATTCTCAATTTGTGGTACCTCATTTTAGTAATTGTTGAACTTGAGTATTTGTGTGTTATTTGTCTGTATATATTATTTTAATTCTTATTCTCATGTACATTTGAATTTTTGAATCATTAATAATCATTCTTCAATTCACGAATGTAGCTAATACCCATAATTTCATCAAAAGGATTGTATTAGTACCTTAGTTCATTAGCTCCTAATGCCATTTGGTTGGAAATATTGTTAATGGTGGCGAATAAACGGGTATATCCGTGAGTATCGGGTTCCTGCGGGTGACGGGTATGGACGAGATTTTTCGCCTGCGATCCTTCGTAGGTATACTCGTAGGGAACAAACACTATCCGTATCCATCGCATCCGATTGCCATCCCTGGATTTGATTCTATGTGTCGAAATGCATAATATCTACTGCCGCTGGCTGTTTTTTTTTGTCACGGTTTACAACATTTGCACTGTTATAATCTGAACTTTATTTCCTGTTTGTTTCATGAAGAAAAAAAACACGTCCATATACTTTTTGAACCGCAGCGTGTAGAATCTGCTTGTAGAGGACGCAATCCAGTGTCGAGAGAAAAAAAAAGGCAACAAAATATTCTTCGACTTTGTTTTGCAAGTAGCAAAGGTATCTAGAATTCTAGTAGATGAAAAGAAATTAGCTACGCGATTTTCAGTGTTGACGCGGCTTCGCCTTTTATCATGGACCACTGCTGGTTTGCCCCATTTTAATTTTTATTTTGTGTTGTATTCGAACTGCGATCCACTTGCCCCTGATGGCTGATGCGGTCAAATGTTGAAACTAAAATAAACGGCAAAGTACCTACACGGCTGCACGCAAGAAAAGTTGTCACAAACTGTAGATAAAAACTCACCGGCATGTAGGCATTTTAATTTTCATGGATACATTATGAACTGCAATGCATAGAATCCGCTTGCAACTGAAGCAAACTAGCGTAGAAACTCGAAACTAAAAAAACGAGAAAGTAACTACACGTAAGCAAAATTGTCATTGATCACATTATGTTCTACTCCAGTATACAAGAAGAAAAAAAGCAATGCATAATAATTTTGAAACTGAAACACTTAGGATCACCACTATTTTGAGGTTGCCTTCAAAATAAAAATTTTAAAACATTCTCATAGAATGCTATGTGTTAATAATCTTCTCCATTCACTTTCACCCTTCTCTTTCACTCTTCTCTATTCACTTCCATCACCTCCCTGCCTCTCTAACACAAAATTGCTAAATTTAAAATTTTAATTTTGAAAATTTTAAATAGGTTGTTTCATCTAAAAAAATCAACTCAAAATTTTCGACCTGGTAAGTTTAAACTCAGAAAACTTTAAATTCGCAAGTTTCAAATCGAAAATTTTCAATTCAAAAGGTTGACAAATTTTAAATTAAAAAGTTTCAACTCGAAAAATTGTAAATCAAAAGTTCTCAAATTAAAAGTTTCAACTTGGAAAATTTCAGCTTGAAAATTTTCAAGTCAAAAAGTTTCAACTTGAAACTTTCAATTCAATAAACTTTTGGTTCGAAATGTTTCACTTCCAAAGCTTTCAGAAAGGGTTAAAAATACTTCTTATTTAAAACCTTAAGGGAAAATTGAAAAGCAAAAACTGTTTTGTGTTTAAAGGGGAGACAAGAGAGAAGAAAAGGCGGATGAAGAAGATTATGTCAAGTATCCCGATGAGATAGCTTTTCCAGGGAAGGGAATTACGAGAAAGAAGGATGTGTGGTTACTTAGACTATCTCCAATAGTATTCTCTAAATCTGAATTCATATATGCCCATATACGTAATTCCTTAAAAAGATTTCTTCCCTATATCTTGTAACACCCCGACGCCAAACGCACCGCGAATGCTACCAAACCCTAATCAACTCAATGACATCTCTACAAAATTGTCTGAAATCAACCAAACTCTAAGACCGGCTTAAAACTAAGCCAGCGAAAATTACAAAATTTCGGCATAACCTCTCTAGAAAAGAGGGCATCCACTCAGCAGTCAAAAGAACAATAGCAGTATAAATATCATTCATTCAACCAAGATGAAACATTTTAGCAGGTCTTTAGATATCAATCACACATCCACTGGCCATTGATAAATTACACCACGACAAACAACACTTTACAACCACATTAGATACAATCAGCTTTATGAATTAATTTAAGGAGATAATGACCGAAGTCGTACGTGCTTCTACTCCCAACCGCACGAGCCAACTTCAAGATACCTAAAACAGAAAACAAACAAGCGTGAGTCCAAGACTCGAGAAGGTGCAACGAATAGACAAAGTAAGAAATTAAACTAGAATACGCCTACTTCAAAACATAGAGTAACAGCTTTTTTAATTGGCGCTCATAAATAAATGAAGACAGCTTGAATTCATAAAAGATCCAAAACATAAGAGAACGATTACTCCCTCACTTACCATAATCATTACTTAATTGAAAACATCCAGAAATAGAAGCAGTAATTGACTCCACTTACCGCAACCAACTCGAAACGTAACAAAACTTACCTCTGCCTCAATGAACATTTCTGGATGAGTCCACGCCTCAATCCTCAACCTGTTCTTCCCATTCTCATTAATCCCATTTATCAGTTGCAACACACAATGCAAGGAAATACATTTATGCTCTCATACTCAAGTGCACTAAACATACAAAGGAAGAATCTCATATCCATACATCACAATCAACTCATTAAACATGATTCATGATCGTAAATGCAATTCAGATGCAATATGCCATACAAATGTAGCATATCATATCCACACATCGCAACCAACTCATTAAACATGATTCATGATCGTAAATGCAATTCAGATGCAATGTGCCATACAAATGCAGCATATCATATTCATACATCACAACCAACTCATTAAACATGATTCCTCCTTGTCAATGCAATGCAGATGCAAATATGCTTGCATGTTCATATGCTCATTTCATTTCCCAATTCTCATGCATATTTCACCATTTCATTTCACAATTCTCATGCATATTTCACCATTCTCATGCGCATGATGCCTTCTCATGCATATTTCACCATTTCATTTCACAATTCTCATGCATATTTCACCATTCTCATGCGCATGATGCCTTCTCATGCATATGATGCCTTTTCATGCATATGATGCATCATGCATGACTCATCTCCTCTTTTTAGCAAATACCGGTATTGCCGAGCACCACCCGTCGATGCGTGCCCTTGAAAGGACCGATATGTCGCCTAGAGGGGGGGTGAATAGGCGTATTAAAATTTGCAATTAAATAAAATCTCCCGAGACACAGAGTCCGGACTGTCCGAGAATTTTGTTCGGATAGTCCGGACAATTTGTTCGGATACTCCGGACAAATTGTTCTGATACTCTTGATTGACATTCGAGGAGAGATTTTAAATCTTTGCAAAATTTCAATATTCTAGCTGAATACAAATACTCTAAATGATGTCGGAACCTAGCAAAAATATGGATCTAGAGCCAAACACAAAGAGTAAGTAGATCGGGGCTTCTAAAGTTCCAACACCAACACCAAACCCTAGCTCAAGCTAATGAAGAACACAAGACAATGATTTGTTACCGAAGTTCGGATTCTTGAAGGGAATCCTACGTCTCCGTTGAGGAGGCACAAAGCCCGGGTCCCTCTTGACCTCTTTCCTCCCGGTGTTGCACAACGCACTCGCGGTTTCTTCACTTCTTGCCTCTTTCCTTTCGGTGGCGAGGCTCGCCTTCACAAACGACCGGGGCTCTCCACACGAAGTCTTGGAGGCTCCCGGTGACTCCTGCCGCCTAGGAGCCTTTCAAACTCCAAGAGTAACAAATACGCCGCTAAATCAACTTGGAGGATGAAACTTGTGCTCAAGAATCAAACAAGCAAGCTCAAAGCACTTGAATCCCTTCTTTCTCCCCAAATATATTCTCAATTCCTAAAGCAACATTGAATTTAGAGCATATATGAAATTCTCCTAAATTGCAAAATCATTTTACATTGTTTCTAGCCATATTTGAATTCATATTACAATGCATTGTTGTACAACTTGCTAAGCTAATTGCCTTAAACCAATTCAATAGATTCTTAAAAGAGTCTAAGAGTATTAATTCCCAAAATATTCTTTATACAGCAGGAAACATTATCTTTAGCTTCTAGTTTGATCTTTAAGTAGCTACATTGTTGATTGGCTACTAATCTGATGTTGCAAGATCCGACATTCTTTATTAAGCTACGGTGTTTGTAGAATCCTGTTGCTACTCACGTTTCTTGATACCGATCTATTTAGTCTAGGAATCTCGCAACGGTTGCACATCTTCTGTCTTTTGATTAATCGATTAGGAGAAGCTTCA
The DNA here is from genome assembly GCA_036346375.1 of Guadua angustifolia. Taxonomy (NCBI): domain Eukaryota; kingdom Viridiplantae; phylum Streptophyta; class Magnoliopsida; order Poales; family Poaceae; genus Guadua; species Guadua angustifolia. The sequence goes on along the minus strand of CM070505.1, from coordinate 22,348,638 downwards.
AGTTCTAGTTGCTTACTGATTAAAATTCTAGCTTAGAGACTAAATTAAAATGTTGATGTTGCCTATTTGAGATTTGCTGTGACCTTAGGCGGGCACTAAAATTCTTGATAAGCATCCACCATAGTCATTACCAATGCCTTTCATGATTGCAACCTAGTCATTCTAAAAACTTTTTAAGATTTATTTACTTTCATTTCAAGCACCTTTCAGATGTCATTTTGAGTCACTACCTTCACTTCACCTTTCCTAACATTGTAAGGAATGAACTTGATGCCTGAGGCGAGGTGGCCTATGGTGAATAGCACTTGATTGTTACAGTTGAGAAGCAACGCCTCTCATCATACAATCTTAATGCATTGACTGATCTTCTTCTTGAAAAACTTTCATCAACAAGTTGATATGATAATTTCCTAATTCAAATTCTAATTCATACTTCAGAATCATTTAGCCTTACAGTTAGAATACTCAATATTATGCAATAATTTAGTACAAATCAACATGCTGAGTGTAGATTTTGTCCCTATGCATTGAGGAAGGTAATCTACAATCTGACACTTCCATTTGACTAGAATTCAACCATTTCTAAGCACTGACTCATCAAACTTGTCTTTACTTAACGAATCTCTTACAGAGCAAGTTCTGTGGCTAATCATAGTCACAAGCAAGTCTACTAGAGCACCTATTCATCTGCCATACTTACAATCACCAATGGAAAATCACAGTCTCATCGCCAACTTGTTTGCATAAATAACTCAACTATTCATTAGCCATAAAATGATATTGCAAATGCACTCTCAACATGCAACTTAGAATCATAACTAACTAACCTAATAACCCAGGGATATTTAGTAGTTTTCGCAAGACCATGGTTAAACTAGTCCAATGCAACCACCCCTTATACCCACATTGTGAACGACAGGTGCTTACGCACCATGGCCTAACATCACAAATCAGCATTGCAACTAATTATCGCGAATGCACAAAGTCACTAAACAGCTTGACTCCAAGACTCACCGGTGCATATTCATGCACAAACTCACATCGACTCTCTAACACATCGCCATACCCATCCAACACACCTCTATGCACCACCGAATAAATCTTTGAGTTAAATCACACTACCAAGACTCAACACAGATACACAATCCAAGCAGAACGCCTCACTTAAACCGCAAGGGCGTAAACATTCTACCAAAAACTACTAAAGTGCAACCGCACAGGTTCAACCTTGCCAACTGCAACCACTAAGCCTGATGCACTCTCCCCCAGCAATTTACACATCAGACAAAGCCTAACCATTCTAAACCCGGCAAACTACTCGCGACGCCCACGACCAGCCGCTACCCGTCAAGCTACAGACACGAAACACCACTCATGGAACCCGCGGTCAAATGCCATCCAGACCGCATCACAAGTTAACACTCTTGCAACCTCAATAGACCTTCGACATTGCGTCAACAATGACACAACTCAAAACACTTGAAAATTAGGCTCAGCCAGATCCCCAACAATGCCATTTGAGCAACGAACTACAGCCTGATAATCCAATGACTCTCCTAACAAAAGCATTTCCCTAGATTGAAACAATCGATCATCCCAAACACATTTCACCAAATCTATCGCAAAACAATTCAACAACCAAAGTGCATCAACTTATCAAATCAACACTGACGCTTTTGCAGAATTCCCACCACGTGTTAAGAACTTGTTAACCGACCAGAAGTCCATTGCACCATCAACCAGTATACACAAAACACACCGCGTTACTATTTGCATTTGAATAAATCAAACTAATGCAAAATATCAAACTACCATTGCACACATGCAACACATGAACCAAAACACACATGAAGCAATCACAATGATTCTCAACACATCAAAGCTCACTCTATCAAACAACAACTTCAGTAGATCTTGAACATTCATGAACAGCATTTCAACAACACAGGTGTCAAAGCAATTTAAGCAAAGTTAATTGCACAACAAAGTCTAGCCATGTAAACCAACTCAAACAAACACTATGTTAAACTCATAACTCGTTTCATTTCAACACATCGTCTGAACTTACCCCACCTCTATGCAACACTCCAATCACCAACATTAGATTTATCTACAACCAAAATAGTTATGACCTGATTGAATATTACACAAACACTTACTGGCACTATGATCAAAGCAATAGCATGCAACACTATACTAATCTACATGCAAATCATTCTCTAGTCAAAACAACCCATGATCATTCACTTACTTTCAATATCCTTTGTCCATCAAACAAGCTCATACACATCTCAAATGACTAGTCCGCAATGATTAGACTAGACAATAATCTCAAATAAATTTATCCTAAGTTATGTCTTCATTATTGAACCATAAATATCATCGCTTGATAGCATATCTCATTGAATGCATTTACTTTGTGTTATTCATATTTCATACTTACTGATTAAGTTATGCAAGAACTATCAATATTGACTATAATATCATTTAACTCATTACAATAAGCAAATTTAATAATTCTAAACAATTTGACATCAATATTCATTTTAAACTATTATTTAGCATAACAATCCAACTATGAGATTCATGTACGCGAATTTTGGTTCAAATTGTGCATTACTGTGGATTTAATGGATTCCATATTTGAATATTTTTAATGAATCATACTTCAAATGCTATCCAGTTTAAATTGCTTAATTTCGAACTTTAATCATTACTACATTCAATAGTGTTAGATCAAAGTATCAAACAAATCAATAATTGATTAGTTTGGTAATCAATATTAGATTGTCATTCCATTAATGAATTATTAACCTACAGGCAGATGAATTCGTAACCAGGATATGGTAATTTGCATTTTTGATGAAATTTATTAATTTCAAAATTGCATATCTCAGTTTAATTTAAAATGGTCGCTGGTATGCATATGGATTGGATCAAGACTTTTTGATATTTTATGAAACAAACTATCTATTTTGTTATTGAAATGAAGGATAAATGTATTTTTATTGAATTTGTCATTAACATCCGATTTTGACAGCGCTATTTTATAATTCATCCAATCTGGATTTCTTTATTTATAAAAAAAGCTATAATGGGAACCTGGTTTTTTAATAAATCGTGAATACGTAGATTGGTAAATCAGGGAACTATTTATGATTAATTGATGAATATTTTTTTTTATAACGTTGGATGCGATTTATGGGTCGCTATAATTGCGAACGTGTTTTTTTAAAATGATTTAACATTTCGTTGATCGTTTGAAATTAAAATTGACTCGTATATTTACGATCGTTTTGGGTCGCGACATTTTAAACCGATGTTTAAAAAAGTGGTATGGACTGAAATATCATTTTTACCTTTTATATGCTGTTAAACTGTATCATAAATCAAATTTGTAATTCGGGTATTCTTTTTTCGTGCTCATTTTTAAATGGAAGTGGCTTTCTAAACTTTACATTTTTGGGTCACGAAGGAAACGTGTATCCGTAATTTAACCATCGGAAACTCAATATGCTCTTGAATATTTTAGAATGTCTAGATTAAAACCTACAACTAGCATAAGATTTCTGAACACGACGAACATGCATAATGTAACCAAAACTTATAAACTTTATTATTAATCTAATTAAAAGCATTTTAAGATACAAATTCAGAAATTCCTAATATAGACTATGTACATCTATTTTTCTAATAAAAGTCAATAAGTAAAACATCCTCACAGTACCATCACCCATCAAAGAGCTAAACTAATCCACATTTTCACTTTAAACATTGAACCATCAAACACCTTTTCTTTCCAATTGCGCAAATGAATGTATCACAATCCATTGTTTCAGACAATTACAACATGCCAAACGATTCAAGAACATGATTGATCTTGAAAGTGTTTCTAAGATATCTTATCAAACAAAGATGATACTTGTACTTCAAGGTATGTACATCCAATAACTAGTACAACATACGATCGCATAGTACTTTCTCAAAAACACATTGTACACTTACAATGATTTCACAATTAAAGTAGTCTAGCATCCATAGCCTACCTTAAATTAGACCCTGATTTTTCAATCGATCAACTAAATAATACTAGCAATTCTAATTCAAGCAATTGATAAATACTCAATAATGTAAATGCTTGAAAGTAAAGAGACAAGGACAACCGATGTTTTTTCGTGGTGTTCGGAGACTTGCCTGGTCTCCCTAGTCCACGTTGAGGCAAGCCCGACCACTCGGACCGGCTCCCGCCGAGCACCGCCTCTTTCCACTAGTCGTGGTTTTTCACGCCACGCCGTAGGCTCAACCCGAACCTTCACAAACTTGCAGGGCTTCTCACACCTCGAGAGCTCCCGCCAAGACGACGCCCACGCCCGCCTAGGAGTCGGCAACCTCCAAGAGTAACAAGCCGCTCCTCCGCTTGAACCTCACCGGCACAACGAATCGCGCCTCGGTGATCACCAAGTGCAACACATGCACAAGGACCTCACCAAGTGCAACACATGCACAAGAGCCTCTCAAACCCACTTCTAATTGCAACACATGCAATTAGTTCACTCTTAGCTCAAAACCAAATGTGAGTGTGCAACACATGCAACACCTCACCCAAACTCTTAAACACAAAGAACAACAATCGCCTCTAAGCCCCCAAGGGGTATTTATAGCCCTCCACAAGAAAACTAGCCGCTTGGGGGCAAACAGAAAAATCAAATAAGCCCGGTCCAACCGACCTTCCCGATCCAACCGCTCCTCACGAGCAACGGTCGGAAAACGATCACAGACGGCCGATTGACCGCCCTCTGACCGGTCGCCGCCCTCGGCCGGTCCGACCGCCAGCAAAACCAAAGAAAAGCCCAAAACGCCACTTCTCTCGAATTAACACGCGCGCGGGGCGGTTGCCGCCCGGCCGGTCCGACCGGACCGGCCGGCCAGACCGCCCCACGCCACCAAGACGCACACGCCCTCTGAGAAAATGCGCTGGCGCCACTCCGTCCGACCGAGGTCCGGTCCTGCACGGCCTCCATCCGCCGCAAGACCGCCACACCGAGAAAACTTCGATTTTTGCGCAATCTTTTACCGATAAATCAAAAACCATTTCTTGAGCCCATTAGATGATCAACACATGATCACACACCCGCAAAACACATTTGCACCAAATTAACTCACGCCAGGAATTCGACCAAATTCGCGAAAACACATTTCAAAGCAAACCGAGAACTTATGCAATCAACCCTCTAGCCATGTAAGGATCAACACATGACTTTACACTTTGCAAAACACATTTGCAAATACCAACACATGCTCTAGGATCAAACGCATAACTTCAAAGTTCGTTTGCAAAACACATTTGCAAACCATAACTCCATTTAGCGAAAACACATTTCGCGACAACTCAAAATCTATTTGCAAAACGTATACAAATCAAACTCGAGTTTATGAGATTAACCCCTAGCCATGTGAAGGTCAACACAAGACCCAGTCAACTTGCCAACACCGCTGCAAGCCCTACTCACATGCTCTCGGATTATGGACTCATAAACCTCGGTTTATTCGCACAACGAACTTGCAAATAACACTTTAAACACATTTCATGCTTGAGCACTACTCTTTGCAACACATGCAAAAGTCTAGCTCCAAGCAACACCAAATCAAGGTGCATGAACTCTAATTGCAACACATGCAATTCTCTAGTTCCATGCAACACCAAAACCAAACTTCAACTAAGACCAAATCACACGATGAGCTCTTTACTGCAAACACATGCAAGCCTCTAGCTCCATACAAACACACAAACATCAAATCATGCTTGAGCTCTCTCCTTTTGCAACACATGCAAAACTTAGCTCCAAGCAACCACACGGTTTTATAAAGATTGTTTTGAACGAAACCAAAACGTGAAGCTTCAACTAATGCAACACATGCAAAAGTGAACTTCACGCAAAAGCCAACGCACTAGCTTATCCTATTTGCAACACATGCAAATCAAAGCATAATGCGAAAACCAAATGCATATACTCTTTCATCTTTGCAACACATGCAAATCAGAACATAATGCAAAACAACCACGCATGAGTCTTAACACATTCGCAACACATGCCAAATGATTAACTCTTATGCAAAAACCAAATCAAATAAGATTTGAGCTTGAGTGAACGCGGGATTGAGATCATCAACACATGATGAAGCTCAAGCGAAAGAGGCAACCCCTCTTAATAGTACGGCGGTAAAACCTTAGACACAAAGACTACAAAAGTCCTTAGCCTATCTAGTTATACCTTTCGCAACAAGACAAGCAATCCCTTTGGGGTCTTTATGATCTTCACTTAAACTCCCCGAGATCATTACTCGATTCTTCTCTTTGTCTTGGGATCTTCTCTTGACGCCCATCACCTCATGATGCCGCCTTTATCCCGTTCTCAATCATTTCATCCATCTTTGGACCTAACTCAATCACAACTCATAAAATGGTTAGTCCAAGATGCATGGTTGTCTCAATTATCTCTTGCACTCCATTAACACATAATGGATGCCTTTAGATCAATTGAGCACAACCTAAATCAAATTGAATGATTTAAGTGTGTCTTAAGTACAATATTGCAACTCATGCTTCATTATACTTAAGAACTATTCATTTGTCCTTAATTAATCACGGAACACCATCAACACATGATGAAGTGTTCGTTAATGATTAACAAGACAAATGAACTCAATTTAAATTATCATTTAAATTGACTCTTCAAGTTAGAGTGTGAACTCCCCCTAAATATGTACATCCATGTAATATATGGATTGGGAAACATGATGCACATTTTGTGGTTATTTCAATGGGAATGTTCATACTTTAACTTGAATCCAAAGTATGCAATTAATACTTCAAGGAATACATATACATACCTCGGTTCTCCATTTTTCAATGCGATGAGACTAATCAAAGATATTCTAAATAAACAAGTTAGTCTCGATATAAGATTTGTCATTAATAACACAATCGCATTTGAAAGTGCATCTAGGCACTTATGTTATTTTGGTGATTAATGACAAACGCATATAATGACAATCTATGTAATTGTGTAAATGCTTAACTTAGTGCTTAACAAATGACAAACCTCTAATATGATTATATTGCTATGAGACTAACATGTTCATTGCCAAGTTGAGTATTAGTCTCATCTATTTAGAGGAAAATCAAGTGGATGATTAAGCAAAGATAAGGTATGCAATCTCGGTATCCCTTCCATATTTGTTATTGCATTCCTTTTGTGCAAATGCATAGTGAACTCCAAGTAGTATGTTGATTGTATATATGCACATTGGTTCATGTCATATTTATTTGTGCATATATGTTCATTTGAGTTCATTATGTGCTTTGCTTTTAGTATGCATGTAATAACTAGAGTTAAACTTCACATTGCTATAAATTGACTTGGTGCATGCATGTTTTGGTTGTGTATCTTTTCATGCACCTCTCCTAGTGGAGTTTAATCTAGAGTTGGATCACATATTTACTCTTGTTCCAAGTATTATTTGCACATGTACAATTCGTGTATATTCTATCATGTGCTTCATTTAAATAAAGACTGTGATCCTTGCCATGATTTAATTGACTCATCATATTGGCAATTATCTCTCTAGTGCATATAAATCAATTACATATTCATCATGATGCACTTAGTAGAGAGTATCTCTTATGTCAAGTGTTTCCAGTTATATTATGCTTCTTTATATGAAACACTTGTGGTAATCAACTGCTCACAAATATCAATTTATTCACATCTATTGAGCTTTTGGGACTAATGTCTTTCATGAGTGACTTGAAAAGAATTAGGTCCCTTGTGTGTATGATGACCAAGGTAGTTTGAAGGATGATCGTTAAGCCGAGGTCAACAAGACGGCGGTGTCACCAAGAGTTGAGGACTAAGTCAAGATCGACTTGGCGTGGAGATCGTCGAGAGGACGATCAAGTCAAGGTTGATAGGACGAGAGTCTCATGAGGTGAATCGAGTCAAGTTGGACAAGGCGAAGATGTCATCAACTATAAGGTAAAGGTCTTCATGCACCAAGATTAAGAAAGAAGACTAATCTGCGGATTGAATGTAAGACTTAGATTTCTCGTTTGAATTTGAGTCTAAGGATTGCCGTACTATTAAGAGGATGCTCCATTGAATGACTTTTAGATGTGTCAAGTGCTCAAGTGATCCATCCTTGTGAAATTTAGAGAGAGTGGTGTTGGTGGTGCTGAAAGTGAAAGTTGTAGGTCTCTCTTGGATTCTTGGTAAAATCTGGATTTATCCTTTGAGATTTGGGTAGTGAGACCTTGTTGGTTGTGTAGCCCTTGTTCTTAGCTTTCAATAGAGTCCAAAATCACTTAAATCGAGTCCAAATCAAAAGTTATGCTCGTTGTTGGTCATTGAGTCCATCCGAGTATCCGGACTTAAGTCCGGAGTATCCGGGTTGGGTCTCTCGGTTAGGTCAGTCCGGAGTATCCGGATGATTCCGGAGTATCCGGACATTTAGTCCGGACATTCCGGGGTAAAAATTGTCCGGAGTATCCGGACTTTGCGCAGTTCAGACGGCTAGTTTTTTGGGGACCTCTATTTAAAGCCCCCTCTTGGGTAGCCATTGGGGGAGAGTTTTGGGGGTGGTTCCTTGGTCCTTTGGGGTGTATTCTTGGTGATCTTAAGCTCCCAAAAGCCCCTCTAACCCTAGATCTTAGTGATCCCCTTTTGAGTGAAGGGTTGGGTGTGAGAGAGGGTAGTGCTCGGGTTGAGTGTGATTTGAGTTGTTTGAGCACTTGATTTTCATCTCCAAGCTTGTTCTTCGTGAGCATTTGTTACTCTTGGAGGTTGAGGACTCCTAGACGGCTAGGAGGTCACCTACAAGCCACCGGTTCTTCGTGTGGTTGGCCGTAGGAAGTTTGTGAAGGCCGGATTCCGCCTCCGCAAGGGAAGGAATCAAAGAAGTGAAGACCGGCGAGTGCATTTATGCAACACCGGGAGGAAGAGGGTTGAAAGAGACCCCGGCTCAAGCGTCAAAGGAGTTGAAACCGGCGAGTGCATTTGTGCAACACCGGGAGTAAGAGGGTTGAAAGAGACCTCGACTCAAGTGTGACGGAGCTGCCTCAACGGAGATGTAGGATCCCCTCAAGGATCCGAACTTCGGGTGAAAAATCGTTGTCTCCAAGTTTGCCTCTTGCCCTTGCTTTATTACTTGATTTTGAATCTTGAAATTGCCCGATCTATTTGATTATTGAGTTTCTCGCTAGGCATCTACTTGATCTAGGTTCCTGCTAGTGTTTGTCATCTTTGTGTTCAAGTAGATTGTTTAAAAGTTGGAGAAATTTCAAATTTCATCCCGAGGCCCCCAACCCGGAGCATCCGCACAATTACCCCGGATAGTCCGGACATACCGGAGTATCCGGAGTAAAAGTCCGGAGAGTCCGGGCTAAACCCCTCGGCCATTCAAAGTCTCCAATCCGGAGTGTTCGAACCTAAAACCCGGATAGTCCGGATATTCATACCGGAGTATCCGGATAAAATCCCCGGACACTCCGGACTGAAAACCTTGGATTGTTTTATTTCCACTGTAATTAAGTTTTAAAAGTTTAATTCGCCTATTCACCCCCCCTAGGCGACATCACCTGTCCTTTCAGCATTAGTGGATAAACTCAATATTAGATTTGTCATTAGATTTGTCATTAACACCAAAACCATAACTAATGAAGGTTGAACTTACAATCTCCCCCTTTTTGGTGATTAATGACAAATCCAAGCTTAATAAGCACATTTGGATTAAAACTAATATAATGAGAGAATTTAAACCATTTGAATACATATGCATGTTTTAAACAATAGAAGCATTGACAATGTAGAATGCATATGAGAATTAATTCTCCCCCTTAATCATATTAAGCTCCCTTTTTAAGCCAAATGATATTAAGCTTCCTACTTCTCCCCCTTTTGGCATTAAACACCAAAAATGGAAAAACAATAGGATTTACTTGAAAAATATTCTCCCCCTTTTTGGCAAACATATATCATTAATAAGATTTATCATTATCTCCCCCTTTTGGCATTTAACTTAAGAAATAATTCTCCCTTTGTATTTCATTATTCTCCCCCTTTTTACTTTAATCATTCTCCCCTTTTTGGCATTTAACAATTTCTTTCAGGGGTCATATCTAATGAAGGTCATACAAGAATTTAAAAGGATACTAATGACCTTGGTAATGAATTAGATTTTAGATACCAATTGAAAAAGATAGGCAATAAAATCCCAAATGAAAAGGATATACAAGGAATAAAACAAGTTTTCATTTGAAATATGGCTTGATACCAAAAGAAGAAAACTCGAAAAGAGACCATATTCGGGATTTTGGATACCACTTTGAAGGAAGAATAAGCGCTTGCAATTATGGATACCACTTGTAAAGATAAGCATGAAAAATGAAGTATGGGTATCACACGGTTTATTTGAAACTAAAAATATTTGAATGTGTTTCAAATTTCAAATAATTCACTCCTCATTTTATTAGGCTTTGCAAATTCTCAACATGATTCTTTTAAAGAATCCAATAATTTGCCTAATCGGGTAAACGAGGAACCCAAAAGAAATGAGATACCACTTGAGAAGTTAGATACCACTTTAAATCTATCTCAAGGGCTTTGCTTGAAGAACCAAAAGAAATGAGCATTTTCAAATTTTTGATGAAGAACAATGCTCAACGAGAGATTTCCTCTTTAATGTATTTCAACTCATAAAGAATCTCACACAGAGAATTCTTAAGCGGTTGAACTTACAATTTTAGCTTGAGAGGAGAAATCTTAATCAAGAATGCTGGGTATCGAAGTAATGCTACAAAGAGGTAATGAAATACCATTTATAGGAAATAATTGAATTTAATGATACCACTTAAAAAGGAATCCAAATACTCAAGGATATCACTTAGAAGAAATGATCAATAAGAACCATGATACCACTTGGAGAAAAGAATCTCAATTATACCACTTGTAAGCATATGTATAAAAACTCACTTGATACCACTTAGGATCAACTCACGAAGAATTGATACCACTTAGGATCAACTCACGAAGAATTGATACCACTTGAAAGATTAATCGATAAGATCGATGGGTATCAGAGCAATATAATCAGAGCAACATATACTCACGGGTATTAAACACTCAAGAAGAATCAATAAAATCACAAAGATTTAGTATCAGAGCAAAATAAAGATATGAATTCACTTGGAAGCGAATAAGTGCCCAAAACTTGATATAAATAAACTCCCTGAGATATTCAATAGGTGAATTATGGAGTTATTTGCATTTGAATTGCACAAGTTTTGTCTTTTCAAATGATCAAGTGAAAATCACTCTTTGAATCAATTAAAGTGCTTATAACTGATACCACTTGAAAACATGATCAAATAATTTGTAAAACTTTTGAAATTTTTCCAAAATGAATTTTGGGATCATAAGAAGATTTTACAAAAAGATTTATTGAAAAAGGAAGTACCAATCAAAAGATATCCCAAAGCCAGCCTCGAAAATTCTGAAAAATTCAGAACTGACATGCAATGGCCGGTCCAACCGACTTGGGCCCGGTCCAACCGGCCCTAAGGGCGGTGCAACCGCAGGGAGGTCGGTTGGACCGCACCTGTCAGCCTGAAAAACCCTAACTTTTTGCAAATTTTGTCAAAAATGATTCAAACGAAGTCCAAATAATTTGAAATTTTGCAGGGATGTATTTTGGACTAATTAAAAGGTTTTTCAAAAAGAATTTTCTTAAAATCAATTTTATTTTGAAAGATATGGCAATTTACGCTTTGAGGCATAAAAGGAAATTGATTTTCACGAAAAGCCTCAAAATGCAATTCAATTTAGATTTCATGCAATTTCAATTTTCATGGCTTAGATTGGTATATCAAGAATGTTTCTAGCCAAGATTTATATTGAAATCCAACTTGAATGCCAACAATTTAGCATATTGCTCAATTAGGCTATTTTGGATTGAATCGAATCGTTTTGAGCCAAATTAGATTTCAACATAGAGTTTTCCCATTTGAAAGCTTGTAAAACATTTGAAATACTTAATAGAATACCTTTTCAAAGCTTTTCACAAATTTGGGCCTTTTAAATATGAATTTTGACTTTTGACCTAAATAGTCCAATTTAGGAAGCAATAGAGAACAAGGTCAAATTCAACAGAAATTCAAATTAAGCATGGGGTAAGATATATGGATTTGAAATTTTGTGTATGAGTCTAAAATACCATTTTGAATCAAAATTCTACACAAGAATTGATCCAAATGGAGAAACTCACTAAGTGCAATAATATGACCGTTATGGGTCAAGTATAGTTTTTCGCCGAGTTTCAAAATCCAATAACTTTTGATGAGTTGGTCTTTTGAAAAACTTTTGAACATGAAAATTGTTAAGAATGACCAACTCTAGGATTTTCATTTTGGAATTATTTTCAAAATCCTTTTAATTTTAATTCTATGAAAATTATAAGTTTAGAGTCAAAACAAGATACTAGTAACTAGTTTTTGGGTTAAAAACTTATTTTCTTTTGAAATTAGTTTTTGTAAAGCCAAAACCATTTGAAAACCTTTTGAAAGCATTTGTATACACTTTTCAATTAGTTTTTCACAAAAATATTAATTAGTATACAAAGTTTGAGTTTTGGCTAAATGGCTTGATTTTGAAAATATATATATGCACTTATATTAGTATGGGCACATGTAGGGATGTGATACACATGAATATGAATTAACACTCCCCCTAAATGTGCCACTTCATAACTTGCTCAAGATTGAAATAAGAGAATAGATAAGAGGCGAGAGCAAGTGTCCATACCAAGCAATCTAAATTGATTCTAGCATGAATATTACAATATAACCTACACAAGGCTATAAAACATAACAGTAATCAATTTAAATGCTTGTTACCGAGATGGCATTGGCTTATGATGGACATGATTGTCTTCATGCTTGACACCACTTGTAGACGAATGTAATCCTTCTCCTCTTGATGTGCAAGCGTCCAATCCATCTCTTTATTGCCTAAAATTCTTTTAGGCGGTTTTTGGTACCCAATCCTTGTTGGGTCCGACAATGTTAGTCACAATTGATTTAGGAACCCAAATGGTCCTAATTTTAGCATTCTTAACAAGACTAACATGACTAGGAGCGGTTTTGCGATAATTATTCCTCCTAAGCAAAATATTTGGATTTAAGTGAGAGGACTTAGGAGGGCATTGATATTTTGCAAAACCATTTCTAGTTTGATCTCTTCTAAGCATATGATAATTGAAATTATGGGTTGGCTTAGAGGATCTAGCAAATCTAGTAAATGTTTTGCTATTGTTATTTCTCCTAAACAATATGTTTGAATTATATTGAGTGGGCTTAGGAGTGCTAACAAATTTAGCAAATCCATTTCTAGATTTACTCTTCCTATGCATATGAATATCATTTTGAGCCGGCATAGGGGACTCGACAAGCTTGGCAAACACATTGCCATTCTTGTCCTTTCTAAGCAAATAATTTTCATTAATGAGAGTAGGCTTAGGAGTGATACCTTTGAGACAATCCTTACCGAAATGTCCCTTTTCCCGGCAATTGAAGCATGTCACGCTATTTGGCCCTCTCTTGACCGATTTGACTTGCTCCTTGCCGGTTTGCCTCATGGTTGGAGTTGTGGCCTTGTTATCCACTTGATTAGGGCACACGGAGGCGAGGTGGCCCTTCTTGTTGCAATTGAAGCACTTGATTGTCTTCGTGTGACGCGCGTTGTGCCTCGTCTTGCTATTCTCCCTCTTGGAGTTGTAGCCGAGTCCTCGCTTATCTTGAGGCGCCCTTGGCTTGCTCAAGATCTCGTCGAGGAGGGCTTTACCCTTTACGCACCTCTTCAAGTCATTTTCCAATTTAATGACTTGGGCCTTGAGCTCATTGTTTTCCTCTACAAGGTTAGTCTCAACATGCATAGAGGAAGTACTAGCAATTGAATTTGAGCTACAAGATAAATCATCGCTAGAAGTGGATATGCATTTATTAGATGAATTTATAGAATTTGAAGTTGAGCATGGCAATTCATCTACTAAATTACATTGAATAGCACTATCCACACTAGACTTAGAGAATTCCTTAAAAAGAACTTTTTCATGATTTTCTTTAAGCACATTATAGTCATTTTGAAGTGAGTCATGTTCTAACTTCAAAATTTTATATTTCTTTTTCTCCTTTCCAAGGAATTCATTTAGCTCCTCTAGCATGTTCATTAATTCATCATAAGAGGGCTCATCTTCATCGTCACTCACCTCATTCTTACCTTTCGCCATGAAGCAACGAATTCGCGATGGGAGTGAATTTTCATCGTCGCTTGAGGCGGAGGTTGAGTTTGATGGAGATGCCGGTTCATCACTTGATGTTGACGTTGAAAGCTCATCAACCGACATATCTTCCATAATGCAATCCTCAATCGATGTGGATGATTCGAATTCTTCTTGAAGCTTGATCCACATTGCATGAGCGCTCGAGAGGTTGCATATGAGATTAAATATTTCTACACTCACAACGCTAAATAAAACGTTAGTAGCTTGAGCGTCTAGATGTAGACATTTCTCCTCTCCTTTAGTTGGAGCAATATCATTTAGTGGAGAAGAAATACCGACATCTACGATCCACCATATTTGTGGGCTCATGGATTTAAAATAATCAATCATAGATAATTTCCATTGAGCATAATTTGATTCATTTAGCATGAGTGGATCGTGTGAGTGCACTAAACCTCTAGTTGCCATCCTTTTTACTCTCTAGACGGTTAAGCCTAAAATGAGAGTGACCGTGGCTCTGATACCACTTGTAGGGTCGAGGATGCGCCTAGAGGGGGGTGAATAGGCGTTTTACAAAATTCGATCGCTCACTAAACAATTCGCTCTAATCAACCCCTATATCAAAACCTACACAATTATAATGCGGAAGCGATAAACTCGGTTTTGACAATGTAAGGCCTAAATCAACTAGGCTCACTATGTGCACTATCTAAATTATGTCTCTACACAAGAATTGCTAAATTGATCAACTAAATAATACTAGCAATTCTAATTCAAGCAATTGATAAATACTCAATAATGTAAATGCTTGAAAGTAAAGAGACAAGGACAACCGATGTTTTTCCGTGGTGTTCGGAGACTTGCTTGTCTCCCTAGTCCACGCTTGAGGCAAGCCCGACCACTCGGACCGCTCTCGCCGAGCACCCGCCTCTTTCCACTAGTCGTGGTTTTCACGCCACGCGTAGGCTCAACCCGAACCTTCACAAACTTGCCGGGCTTCTCACACCTCGAGAGCTCCCGCAAGACGACGCCCCACGCCGCCTAGGAGTCGGCAACCTCCAAGAGTAACAAGCCGCTCCTCCGCTTGAACCTCACCGCACAACGAATCGCGCCTCGGTGATCACCAAGTGCAACACATGCACAAGGACCTCACTCAAGTGCAACACATGCACAAGAGCCTCTCAAACCCACTTCTAATTGCAACACATGCAATTAGTTCACTCTTAGCTCAAAACCAAATGTGAGTGTGCAACACATGCAACACCTCACCCAAACTCTTAAACACAAAGAACAACAACGCTCCTAAGCCCCCAAGGGGTATTTATAGCCCTCCACAAGAAAACTAGCCGTTTGGGGGCAAAGCAGAAAATCAGCATAAGCCGGTCCAACCGACCTTCCCGATCCAACCGCTCCTCACAGAGCAACGGTCGGAAAACGATCAGCAGACGGCCGGATTGGACCGCCCTCACGGCCGCAGACGCCCTCGGCCGTCCGACCGCCAGCAAAACCAAAGAAAAGCCCAAAACGCCACTTCTCTGAATTAACACGCCGAGACGGGCGGTTACACCGCCCGGCCGATCCGACCGGACCGGCCGCATCATTTCACCACGCCACGCCCAGACGCACACGCCTCGAGAAAATGCTTGGCGCCACTCCGGTCCGACCGGAGGTCCGGTCACACCGGCCTCCATCCGGTCGCACCGGCCACACTGAGAAAACTTCGGATTTTTGCGCAATCTTTTTACCGATAAATCAAAAACCATTTCTTGAGCCCATTAGATGATCAACACATGATCACACACCCGTGCAAAACACATTTGCACCAAATTAACTCACGCTCAAGGAATTCGACCAAATTCGCGAAAACACATTTCGCAAGCAAACCGAGAACTTATGCAATCAACCCTCTAGCCATGTAAGGATCAACACATGACCCCGACACTTTGCAAAACACATTTGCAAATACCAACACATGCTCTAGGATCGAAACGCATAACTTCAAAGTTCGTTTGCAAAACACATTTGCAAACCATAACTCCATTTAGCGAAAACACATTTCGCCGACAACTCAAAATCTATTTGCAAAACGATACAAATCAAACTCGAGTTTATGAGATTAACCCCTAGCCATGTGAAGGTCAACACAAGACCCAAATAACTTGTTAACACCGTTGCAAGCCCTACTCACATGCTCTCGGGATTGCGGACTCATAAACCTCAGTTTATTCGCACAACGAACTTGCAAATAACACTTTAAACACATTTCATGCTTGAGCACTACTCTTTGCAACACATGCAAAAGTCTAGCTCCAAGCAACACCAAATCAAGGTGCATGAACTCTCTAATTGCAACACATGCAATTCTCTAGTTCCATGCAACACCAAAACCAAACTTCAACTAAGACCAAATCACACGTATGAGCTCTTTACTCGCAACACATGCAAGCCTCTAGCTCCATACAAACACACAAACATCAAATCATGCTTGAGCTCTCTCCTTTTGCAACACATGCAAAACTTAGCTCCAAGCAACCACACGGTTTTATAAAGATTGTTTTGAACGAAACCAAAACGTGAAGCTTCAACTAATGCAACACATGCAAAAGTGAACTTCACGCAAAAGCCAACGCACTAGCTTATCCTATTTGCAACACATGCAAATCAAAGCATAATGCGAAAACCAAATGCATATACTCTTTCATCTTTGCAACACATGCAAATCAGAACATAATGCAAAACAACCACGCATGAGTCTTAACACATTCGCAACACATGCCAAATGATTAACTCTTATGCAAAAACCAAATCAAATAAGATTTGAGCTTGAGTGAACGCGGGATTGAGATCATCAACACATGATGAAGCTCAAGCGAAAGAGGCAACCCCTCTTAATAGTACGGCGGTAAAACCTTAGACACAAAGACTACAAAAGTCCTTAGCCTATCTAGTTATACCTTTCGCCGCCGCACAAGCAATCCCCTTTGGGGTCTTTATGATCTTCACTTAAACTCCCCCGAGATCATTACTCGATTCTTCTCTTTGTCTTCGGGATCTTCTCTTGACGCCCATCACCTCATGATGCCGCCTTTATCCCGTTCTCAATCATTTCATCCATCTTTGGACCTAACTCAATCACAACTCATAAAATGGTTAGTCCAAGATGCATGGTTGTCTCAATTATCTCTTGCACTCCATTAACACATAATGGATGCCTTTAGATCAATTGAGCACAACCTAAATCAAATTGAATGATTTAAGTGTGTCTTAAGTACAATATTGCAACTCATGCTTCATTATACTTAAGAACTATTCATTTGTCCTTAATCAATCACGGAACACCATCAACACATGATGAAGTGTTCGTTAATGATTAACAAGACAAATGAACTCAATTTAAATTATCATTTAAATTGACTCTTCAAGTTAGAGTGTGAACTCCCCCTAAATATGTGCATCCATGTAATATATGGATTGGGAAACATGATGCACATTTTGTGGTTATTTCAATGGGAATGTTCATACTTTAACTTGAATCCAAAGTATGCAATTAATACTTCAAGGAATACACATATATAACTCGGTTCTCCATTTTTCAATGCGATGAGACTAATCAAAGATATTCTAAATAAACAAGTTAGTCTCGATATAAGATTTGTCATTAATAACACAATCGCATTAGTGGATAAACTCAATATTAGATTTGTCATTAACACCAAAACCATAACTAATGAAGGTTGAACTTACAGCTACGCCGCGTCGCGTGAAATTTCGTAGGGCATTACGTGTCGTGCGAAATTTAGGAAATTTGGTCGCGAAGCTGCGTCATGTGAAATTTTATTTGACAGATATTTCTGAAAAAAATTGCATAATCTCGGGTTTTTTGTTTTTTTTAAAAAATGGGCTGCTAGAAGCTATCGGCGAATCTTTGGATTGCTAAGACCATCGGGAAATGTGAGTTTTTTTTAGAGAAAACGTAGAGGGACCTAAACATATTTTCGTTTTTTGTGTAATTCCGGTTTACTGTGTTTATTTTTTTTAAAAATAGGTCATTAGGACCCATCGGCGAATTTATGGACCATTATAAACCATCCGCGAATCTGCGGTTCCTGTTTTTGGGAGAAAACAAGCGTATTTTCATTTTTTTCGTAATCCCGATTTTCTTGTTTTTTAAAAAAAGGGTCGGTGGGAAACGTCGGCGTACCTGTGGACCGCTATAAATCATCGGTGAATCTATGTTTTTTATTTTTGGGAGAAAATCACTGAGGGATATAAATGTAATTTTGTTTGTATTTTTATTTTTTTTACGTTAGGATCCGTCGACGAACCTATGGGTTGCTATAAATTTTCGACGAATCTGTGTTTTTTTTATAGAAAATTGCAGCTGTTTTTTTACGTAATTTGGGAAATTCGGTTGTATTTTCGGTTTTCATATTTTTTAAAAAAAAACGGAGTCGTTAGGACCCGTCGGCGAATCTATGGGTTGCTATAAACTTTCGATGAATCTGTTTTTTTAGAAAACCGTGGTTAGGGTCCATGGACGAATCTATGACCTGCGACGAATTTGCATTTTTTTTTAGAAAACCGTTTCTTTTTTAAAAAAATGTCATTATGACCCATCGGCAAATCTGTGAGCTGCTATAAACCTTCAATGAACTTGTGTTTTTTTCGAGATGTATTTTTGTGTTTGAGCCCACTTCTTTAAAACTCGCTGAGAGGAGTCAAACGTAAACCGTAAAGGGATCTAAAGTAATCTATTTTTCTTTCGGGGTCCATTCCGTTAAAAACCATCGAGAGAACCTAAATATGAACCGCGGAGGGAGCTAAACGTAATTTCAAATTTTTCGGATCTATTTTATTAAAAAACCACGATCTATTTTATTAAAAAACCGTGAAAAGGACCTAAACGCGATTTACAATTTCCGGAGGACCTCTGGACGAGCGACGACACCTAGCATGTCTAAATGTTAATGCCCGACAATCTCAAAAGCTTTAATATATAGTATATACTAGATATGGGTAAGCACGCCGCTACCATAAAAAAATCAAGATTCTAAAAGCGAAAGGAAATTTCTAATAGAGAAAAGAAATCTTATTTAGAATCTTGATTTCTTTTCCTAAATAAAATTTCTTTTTTTTATTAGAAAACAATCGATGTAAACACTTCCGTATTATAACCTGTGGCGCTACGTGCATACAATCCCCAATAATAAAAAAGTAGGGACATAAGTGAATCAAACCGACTCACCAGCCATTCAAGCATTGTGATGTGATAACTGCCTCCTCCCCAACAAATTTATCAGGCGTCGTCTTGTTTCCCTGCAAACATTGAACAAGCAGGGCACTGTCCTTGCTACTCCCTATTTTTTCTGGCAAAGCAATGTGTTCCGCGTACCATGATCAGGACCCTCTCACCCACCACAAATAGGTATTGCACCCCCTTGAGTGTTGTTGAGTTCTCAGCATCGAAAACCAGCTCATCATTGCCCTGACAAAAGAACGAAATAATTATCCAAACAACATGCAAGATTGAATCACCGGATGTATGTCCAAAGCATCATGTACTTTTCCAGTCGTTTCAGCACATCCCTATGTTCAGTCACTTCTTTTCTGCGTTTTCGAAGAGCAGCATTATGGAAGAGCCTCCTATCATCTTCCATCCTGACCACTGTAGCTACTGCCCTTAAAGCTATTATATCCAATACTAAAAAATGTAAGTGAGCAGATGGAATATATCTATGTCAATTTCATGAAAGAAATATAAATGATAGAGACATACCAAGATTAGGAAACAAGGAGGCCGGGTGAACTTCTCTCTTGCAAATGGTGCATCTCGCCTGATTATAGTGGGGAAAAAAGAGTTTGTTCGTTGGATGCATCCCAATAGACTGGAGTAGCAACAGATAAGAAACTTGCAAGTTTACTTGTAGTAAAAGACAGTACATAGTTTATATTTTCTAGCATCATAATCAATTTCTTACGATCAATGCTGCTTCAAATCATAGGTACCGCTTCAGGTGTATATACAAGAATATGCTATTGCTGCTAAAAGTTTTCTGATAATGACACTAACCTTCTGAGTGGTAAGTTTCAGTTGGATAATCTGTTATTACGGCTTTTTGTTAAATAGTAAAGCAGATTCAAAAATATAGCTTTAGACAAAAGCATAGATGAGATGAATAGTTCTATGTTAAATAGTAAGGCAGATTCAAAAATATATAGTGCTAGAATAAAAAATATATAGTGATAATCTGTTATTACGGCTCTTTGTTAAATAGTAAAGCAGGTTCAAAAATATATAGTGCTAGAATCAGGTTTAAGGATAATGGTTAACTTCAATTATAGCTAAAAGCATTAAGGACTGCAAATTGTTATAAGAGTGTTCAACGCTGAGCAGCCGTATGCATTTAGCTGTTGAACCGAAGTGCAAATAGTTTTTTTTCCGAATGAGGAAAGTGCAAATTGTGTCACATAAGTTCTAACAACATAAAGTCCTTTTTTTTCTTTTGAAACAAGAAGTCCATCGTGATAATTGTACATGTAGACAAATAGTGCAAGATAGGATTTCACCAAACGAGTCCCGAGTCTGATCAGTGACCACATAGTTTGGTAATTTCTTCAGCGACGTGAAAGCCTTTTTTGGATGCAATGTCTCCAAAGATGTCATATAGATCATCGTAACCAAAATCTGATATGCTGACTTGTTGATGAAGAATGTCTAAAATTCAGTAAATATGCATAAGCAACAAATGATGAGACCCCATTAATTGTGAATCAAACATTTCTTTCTGCGGTATTGGCCATTCAATCTCTTTTAATTCCATCACAACATGGCATAGTTCACAAGTAACATTCATACACATCACCATTAGAACTGTATTATATCTCCATTTTGTACCAAACATGATGATGAACCAAAGATCTTCATTTATGTAGTTTTCTTCATAGGGAAAAAAACTCACCACTACATGACATGCAATGACCGCCAACGATATCAGATATCTTTGAAGGTTCAAACTGCTCTTGCAGAATCGGGCATGAAGGAGCTGATCTATGAAATCTGCCTGAGCAACAAGTCATGAATTTTCTGATTAGAGGCGCGCCTAGCAAATACCAATATTTACTATTGTAAAATCATAATTAGGATCTAGAAATAAACGACCAAGCAATATAGGCAATGGTGGAAATGAAATCAAGCTGACAAGCTGATGAACATACGGGATGACATCATATTTTAGAGAGATCATATCATCATATGGCTCTTTCTTGGACTCAAAACCCACACTCTATAAATTATCATCTTGTACAAGCATTATGCAAGCGAAGGCTACAACATGTCATCTGAAAGCCACAAGTGCATGGAAGAAGCATACTGACCATGGAGGACGTGCGCTAGGATCCCAGCCGGTCCGAGCACCAATACGCACGAGAAGCCTGAAGAACATCAATGGAGAGGACGGCTCCGGCGAACGCCCCGAGTCCAGCTCCCCGGAGAACACCACTATTGGAAGCTCTGCCCGCCAACACGCCGGTGACTGCTCCGGTCAAGGCTCCAACTTCACACATCAGAAAGCCACATCGAAGTATCGAACTCACAACACACAGACCAAAAAGCTCATGCCCCCGAAGTTGCCAGTGGAGGCGGACGAAGAATGGGAGATGGGGAGGAGACGTACCTGTCGAGAAAGGGAAACCGGTGGAACACGGCAGGTGGGGGAGCGGAGATGCGGAAGACGACGCTGGGCAGCACGAGGAGCTCCAGAAGGAGACCGGGGGAGCGGGGATGAACGGCGCAGCGGAAGAGCGGAGGCGGCGAGACGGGGAAGGCGGAGACCTCAGAGACGATACAAAAATATGTCGTGTGCGGGCAAAAAGCCGCAGCGGGGGGGGGAGTCGAACCCGTGATCGATGGCGTTGAGGGCGAGACGCCTTACCACTGCGCCGCACACTCGATTGTGAAAGCTTACGGAGACAAACTATATGAGCTAAAGAAGAGGGCGAGCCATGTGGGACGTGGCTCAACGATTTGCGAGCCGTACACACAGCAGACCGTTTAACTGTTTCGCGCGCGCGACGTGCCAGCAGGACGTGTGGCCACGAGGCCCGCAAGGTGACGTGGAGCGCCCAGAGGCCGGGAAATCCACCAGCTTTATATACGGTAGTATTTGTATAAAAGCAGTGGTGTTCAGTTGTTAAACAAAAAATTAAGTTGGCTATGTTAATCCTTTCCCACGTAAATGTATCGGGGAACCTAAGATTTGAAATCACAAATTTTTTAATTTGACATGAGCTCAAAAAATTTGTGAACATACGCATTTGACTAAGGTGTTTGGCACAACTCTAGCTTCACTAAAATTCGTAGAGTTAGGATCTATTTGGCAGGGATTCAGTTTCTCTAGATTCTGAGAATCTGGTGAAGCTGAAAATTTTAGTTTCACTAGATTCATGAAGCTGAAGCTGTGAGTACATTAAAAGTGTTTAGATGGATCATCTTGTTTAGATTTTAGACTAAAAATATAAACTTAATTCACTTTATTTTATCATATAAGTTTCAGATCTCAGGTGAAACTGTAATCTGGAGCTCTACTAAACAGACCCTTAGTGGAGTAGGGTATTCTTAACTCTAGAAATTTATAGAGTTAGAGCTATGGATATATTAAAAGTGTTTAGATGAGTCATCTTGTTTACTTTTTAGACTAAAAATATAAACTTAATTTACTTTATTTTAAATTATAAGCTTTAGATCTAAAATGGAACTAAGATCTCAGACTCTGCCAGACAGTGCCAGGGCATAACCAGAGAGAAAATTTATGCTTACAGGGTAAGCCGCTTTTCTGGTGCAACGCGGGGACACGATGCAATAATGCCCCGAACCACTCGCAAAGCCGCACCGATTTTCTCTCGTCTCGCCGAGTCGGAGTCGCTGCACGTTTACCCCCCCTTCCCTTGTCGCCTTTCCATCGATCGGCGCGGATAGTAGAGCGCAGCTAGGGTTTAGTAGCGAGGGATTCCCCCGCTTCCCGCCGATGGACGCGACGGCGCTCGACGACGTCATCCGGCGACTCCTCGAGGCCCGCGGCGGCCGCACGGCGCGCCCCGCGCAGCTCTCCGACGCGGAGATCCGGCGGCTCTGCGCCGCTGCCAAGGACGTCTTCCTCTCCCAGCCCAACCTGCTCGAGCTCGAGGCCAATTTAATTTATGAATGTCAAAGTTTTTCATAGACTTAAGCACGGTGTTAACGTCATCATTATCACTATCGCTATCGTGCTCATCTAGACATTCATTAGCAATGGAGGGAGTGGAGACTTTTAATGATACCTTGTGCCCCTTTGCCATAAGGCACATAGGAGCGTTGTCGTCATCGTCGCTCAGGTTGTCGAAGAGACTCTTCGACGTTGTTGAGGTGGTAGGCACGGCGATGGCAACAGAGGCAATTCCTCCTTCCTCGTCTGACTCGGAATCGAAATCGGAGTTGGAGTCGGTGTCGGAGTTCCACTCCTTTCCAAGGTAGGCACGACCCTTGCCCTTGTACTTCTTGCTCTTCTCCTTGTCTTTGCCCCGGAACTTGTCCTTCTTGTGAGATTTCTCATCCTTCCCTTCCTTATGCGGACACTCGGCAATAAAATGGCCGGTCTCGCCGCATTCGTAGCATCTTCTTGTGGAGTGTCTCCCTTTTGATTTTCTTCCATAGTTCCTTGATTGAAATTTTTCTTCTTGAAGAATTTGTTGAATCTTCGCACAAATAGAGCCATATCTTCATTTGTCAATGGACCACTAGATTCTTCGTCTTCACTTGTGCTTTCTTCAGCTTGGCGCACAATTTTGACGGCCTTTAGAGCGATGCCCTTCTTCTTCCCGGACTTGAGTTCTTCCACAACCTCAGCTTCCTTTACCATCATCTCGTCCATCATGAGCCGGCCAATGACGTCATGAGGTGTCAAGGTGTCAAAGTTGGGCCGGTCTCGGATCAACTGAACAAGGTTGCGGTTGGTAGGAGTGATCACGCGAAGTATAATCTTCACCACTGCCTTGTCAGACAAATCAGTGCACCCAAGACCTTTTGCTTGATTTACGAGCACCATCAGGCGGTCAAACATCTTGGTGTATGATTCACCGTCTTCCAGGGTGAACCGGCTTAGCTCACCAATAATGAGCTCTATCTTCGATTCTCGGACGCTTGACACTCCTTCATGACTAACTAGGAGTCTATCCCAAATAGCCTTTGCTTCCTCCATCCATCGACTTCGGTTGAACTTCGGAATCACCGAGATGTTGAATAAGGCATTGATTGCCAAATCATTGAAGTGTTGATCTTTATCTTCTTCGGGAGTAAGATTCTCGGGATCATTAGGCTTGAAACCTGTTTGCACAATCTTCCAAATAGAAGGGTGAAGCGATCTCAAGTGCATCTTCATCTTATGTTTCCATGCCGCATAGTGAGTGCCATCGAAATGAGGCGCCAACGGAGAACGCAGAGACATATGAGGAAGAGCTTGAGACACCGAGGAACGATAATCAAAAGGAATTGCAACCTAATACGGGCGCCGTGCCTTATCTTGGTCATGGGCTTCGTATTCATATCTCCGATTTGCGACATATTGATTCTCCAGCGGTTAAGCCAAACTAAGGAGATTTGGCTCGATACCAATTGAAAGGACCGAGATGTCGCCTAGAGGGGGTGAATAGCGATTACAAATTTTAAATCGCAATGAAATTTAAACCGGATACTCAAAATTATCTTCGATCGTCTGAGTAGTTCGGATAGTCCGAACCTAATTCGGATATTCCGAATCGGTTCGAGCACAAGAACCCTAGAAAATAGATCTAGCAAATCTAGAGTAAGAATCTAGGTTCAAAAGATATATTTTGACTAAGATTACTTGCAGGTAGAGAAATCCCACCAATATTTACACCAACAACCGTTTAAACCCTTGAATCCCCAAAGATTTAACTAAGCACAATATGAGCAAGTGAGAGAATCAAGAATCAAGTAGACAAACCGATTTTTCCCGAAGTTCGGATCCTTGAGGGGATCCTACGTCTCCGTTGAGGCGGCACAAAGCCGGGGTCTCTTTCAACCCTTGTCCTCTAGGTGTTGCACCAAGCACTCACCCGTTAACTCTTTGAATCCTTCCCTTGCGGAGGTGGATTCAACCTTCACAAACTTCCGGCTTTCTTCAGCTTGGCGCACAATTTTGACGGCCTTTAGAGCGATGCCCTTCTTCTTCCCGGACTTGAGTTCTTCCACAACCTCAGCTTCCTTTACCATCATCTCGTCCATCATGAGCCGGCCAATGACGTCATGAGGTGTCAAGGTGTCAAAGTTGGGCCGGTCTCGGATCAACTGAACAAGGTTGCGGTTGGTAGGAGTGATCACGCGAAGTATAATCTTCACCACCGCCTTGTCGACAAATCAGCACCCAAGACCTTTTGCTTGATTCACAAGCACCATTAGCCGGTCAAACATCTTGTTGTAGGACTCTCCTTCTTCCAAAGTGAATCGACTCGACTCACCAATAATGAGCTCTATCTTTGATTCACGAACACTTGAAATCCTTCATGACTCACTAGAGTCCGTCCCAAATGGCCTTTGCTTCCTCAAGTCCATCCACGGTTGAACTCGGAATCACTCAAAGCATTAAATAGGGCATTGACGGCCAAGTCATTGAAGTGTTGATCTTTATCTTCTTCGGGAGTAAGATTCTCGGGATCATTAGGCTTGAAACTGTTTGCACAATCTTCCAAATAGAAGGATGAAGCGATCTCAAGTGCATCTTCATCTTATGTTTCCATGCCGCATAGTGAGTGCCATCGAAATGAGGCGCCGGCGGAGGGCACGGAGACATATGAGGAAGAACTTGAGACACCGAGGAACGATAATCAAATAGAATTGCAACTAATCTATCGGAGCCCGTGCCCTTATCTTGGTCATGGGCTTCGTATATTCTTATCTCTGTTTGCGACATATTAATTCTCCAGCGGTTAAGCCAAACTAAGGAGATTTGGCTCGATACCAATTGAAAGGACCGATATGTCGCCTAGAGGGGTGAATAGGCGTATTAAAATTTGCAATTAAATAAAATCTCCCGAGACACGAGTCCGATCGTCAGAAATTTTGTTCGGATAGTCCGGACAATTTGTTCGGATACTCCGGACAAATTGTTCGGATACTCCGGATTGGACAGCTCGGGGAGAGATTTTAAATCTTTGCAAAATTTCAATATCCTAGCTGAATACAAATACTCTAAATGATGTCAGGAACCTAGCAAAAATATGGATCTAGAGCCAAACACAAAGAGTAAGTAGATCGGGGCTTCTAAAGTTCCAACACCAACACCAAACCCTAGCTCAAGCTAATGAAGAACACAAGACAATGATTTTTACAAGTTCGGATTCTTGAAGGAATCCTCGTCTCCGTTGAGGAGGCACAAAGCCCGGTCCCTCTTGACCTCTTTCCTCCGGTGTTGCACAAAGCACTCGCACGGTTCTTCACTTCTTGCCTCTTTCCTTTGGAGGCGAGGCTCGCCTTCACAAGCAAGGGGCTCTCCACACGAAGTCTTGAGGTTCCGGTGACTCCTTGCCGCTAGGAGCCCTTCAAACTCCAAGAGTAACAAATCGCCGCTAAATCAACTTGGAGGATGAAATTTGTGCTCAAGAATCAAACAAGCAAGCTCAAAGCACTTGAATCCCTTCTTTCTCCCCAAAGATGCAAATCAAATCGAAGATTTAAGTGGGAGAAAGAAGCTAGGCTTGAGAGAGTGAGAGAGTGAGCTTGGGAATTGAATGCAAAGACAATGAATGACTTGGGCAGCAGTTAGATTTGGAGTGAGGGCTTAAATAGCTCTCCCAAAATCCAACTGCTTACTGTGCTCTGCGCCACATCCGGATGTCCGGACGTTTTCTTCGGATACTCGGACAATTTCCAGTGTCCGGACTAAATGTCCGGATACTCGGACTTTCGAAAGGACCAACCGGGACCCTAGCTCGAGTATCCGGATTTAATCCCCGGATACTCCGGACATTTTCCCCGGAGTGTCCGGACTAAATGTCCGGATACTCCGGACTAACCTCCTCGGCCAGGAGTACCCTTTAATAGGAAATGCATTGTTTTAAAATACTTTTGAGATGCAATTTTCATCCTATGAGCACAAGCATATCCTGGAAGCGATTTTCCGTCGTATCCCCCTTAATAGTACGGCAATCCTTAGACTCAAAAAAATAAAAGAAATTCAATTTAAAGTCTTGATGCCGCCTTTTCAAATTTAAATATGGTGTTGACCTCCAATCGCCTTTCTCATCATTGATGTCTCCTTGATAACTGCATAGAATCTTAATTGCACCGTTAGTATACATAATTGTGTTGCCATAAATCACCAAAACACTTTGAGGGGCCTAGATGCACTTTCACCCTCCAAACCCAACCATCCGTGGAAGGGGCTCGCTAAAACAGGCTTGCCGCTACCCAAGAGCGGTCCTCACGCTTACACCGCTCCCGCCAAAGGATGGGACTACGTGGTAGGAACTCCGAGCACTCGGATTAGTTATACTTAGTATAACTTTCTCACCGCTGCTCAATGCAATTCATGAATGCACATATGCAAATGCCATTCCTCACATTCATTTCCATACTCTCAATACTCATATCCGCATTCCCAACATTCATATTCATATTCTCAACTCTCATATTCATATTCTCATCACTCATATTCATATTCTCAACTCTCATATTCATGTTCTCATCATTCATATTCATATTCCCAACATTCATTTGCATATTCTCGATACTCATATCTACATAGTCACCAATATCATTACTACACCCGTTACAGTCATAATCCATTTTCATGATCACCAAATCATCCATTCTTATTAATCAAACCTCATTACTTCATTATTCACATTATCCTATCATACGAGTAACAATAGTATGATATCTCAACTTTCATATCCATAAGGTCACATATATCAACAACACTCACTTGACCGCCACAATCGCATATCATGACCACAATTCGAGCTATTTTCATAACGCAAATCTTATATCTTCTATGTTCCCATTAGCCTAATCATACTAGGGAGCATCATCAAGGCATATATAAAATGTAACACATGGCATATTGACAAGGCATATGATTCGTCAATCAACACACATAACAAACAAACAAACATTGATGCCCTTCTTATAATCTAGGTTTGAACGATAGCATAACCAATTAACCATTTCCATTCATCACATCGCAAGCAAAATCAAACATGAAAATATTAAAATAACACATGGATAATTATATGCTTGCAAAACCAAATGGCCACCTAAGCCACAACCGAATACAATGCACTTGCCTTTAACCTCTCGAAACGGTGTGGCGAGAAATTGATGCCACTCCTGGGGTTCCAACACCTGCAGGTATACATTCTACTCAAAACATACCAACAAAATAAACATAAGATTTAATACGACTTCGATTCTCCAACCCACTTCTAAACCCTGAAAAAACAGAAATCGGCCAAACCGGGACAGCACTCGGTAAAACAGTCATAACTCTTAGTCGGATGAACGAAACTTAGCGATTTCAGTCTCTATTGAAAGGTAATTCGATTATCTACAACTTTTTCTACAGCCAACCGACCGGGAAAAGCACCGATTAATCTCAGTTTGGCGACGAACAGCAGACAGCCGCAAAAATACTTCGCTCTGGACAGCACGCGGTAAAATAACCATAACTTTCAAACGGCTGAACGAAACTTAATTATTTTGGTCTCTATTGAAAGGTAATTCGATTATCTACAACTTTCGTTATAGCCAAACCCCCAGAAAACGCTTGTAGAATTTTCAAACAGCAGTTCTAACAAGGGGCGAAAATCTGCTCGAAACAGAAATCTCAAATCACTCTAATCTCTCCATTCCCCAACCCCCAACATCTCAAAATTAGGAATCCTAGCTAGGCAATAGCACAAACACCTTGCAAGCAAGCCAAAAGGATCCCCACCACCTAGGGTTTTTACCTCAGATCTTTACTCAAGGAGGAAAGGGGGAGGTGGAGCAGACGCCGGGGAGGAGTTGGGAGGTGGCCGGAGGTGGGGTCGCCGAGTCATTGGTCTTGTCGGCGCTCTTCGGTTATTCTGCGGCTTCATACTCTCCTCTCTTTGCTTCGCTTCTGCTGCTTCTTTGCTCTTTGCTTGTCATCTTGAGAGAGCAACACCGAGGAGGGAGAGCAACGCCAGGAGGGTGGTGCGGAGCAAAACCGGAAGGAAAGGAGAGGAAGCAGCCAGGTCAGTAAGCGCAGGAGAGAGAGCAATACCAGGGAGAGGAGGACATGAGTCGGCAGCACAGGACAAAAAAAAATGAAGATTGCCTCCAAGGTTTTTCAGCCACATATTTGAAGAGAGAGAGGTTAGGTGAGGGAGGGAAAAATTCCCAAACAACCCCTCCTAAAAACAAAAATTCAACTTTTAACCATTAGCGCGAACCAAAATTAAGTTCTTGGCGCAAAACGACAATTGTCAGGACATACAACTTGCCGCAAAACTAAATGGCACGGAGAAAACACTCATTCCAATAAGCATTTCACGGAAAAACTCAAAACCTTTAATAAACTGCGATGCGACAAAACTTATCTCCAGAATAAATCCTTGAATCAAGAAAATGAAGACAACTTCGGCCAAAAACCCAGGAAAACGATTTTTGCGGTATTACATATCTCTTCCCTCCAACAGCATTTCCCTAATCCCACTCTCTATTTTCTCTCTCCTATATTATAATAATATTTCATAACCGTCATATGAGCCACGTTTATTTTTTATCGAGAAAAATTTGACCAGCTATTTTTAATTACAAGAACTTAAAATTTAAAATTTATTCTAACGGCCAACGTAACGATTATATTGTAACGGCTATATTTTTAGACTATATATACATAGCCATTTGCACTTCCAAACCTTACCCATTTCTGAATGTTCACTATCTAGCATATCTCCATCATAGACATATTCTTTTAAGCATTTAAACATCCATATATAGAAAAGAGGTGAAACTACATGATCAATATATTAACACACATGATTAATATGCTATGTCCTCTGTCGTCCTTCTAAGCAATCTCCTGAATAACAATAGAACGGCTATATTGTAACAACATTGGATATTTGTTTTGAAACCCATTATTATAATAAGAAACCGCAAAATCATAGCAGAAATCGATCCTAGCCAAAAAATAATTCAAAGATGATATATTTTGCATGTGATTTCACCATGTACTGACAATAATTGTCACATGCGACTGAATTGGTGCAGAAAAACCGACATCAAGAACAATGGGAATGGAAACAATTCAATGCTCAACCGAGGATTCATGCTCACCAAATTATTAAATACACACTAAAGATCCTACACATATTCTTATGGAAGCTTAGTGAATTCATAGCCCCATGAGCAAGCAAAATTCACGGTTTAACTGTGTAAATTACCTACTAGAACACAGTTACACAACATTCAGAACTTCACATGTTAGACCATGAATTCTTGCAAAAGGATACTTGGAATATTAGTGGCATTTAGGAAAAGTTTATTGAATAGGGATGGTAAGCAGACCTTGATAGTCAGATACTTTTAGACAAGATCATTTCAAAGAAAAACAGCAACAATTTTGTTTCTGATATCAAATTAAATGTAAATTATCACATACAACATAACAAACATTTTAAACCATCAACGAAGATAAAGAAGACAGACTTTTCATTCTAAAGCGTGCATCTTCACCAACCTTTACGAGGAGCTCTCGGCATCGCCAGATCCAATCCCGTTCCCTCCCCAAACATTGATCTGACGCCACCTCTGCTTTAGGATGCCGCCGCCGCAGCCTCACCATCCTCCTTGAGCTCGTTGAGGAGCTCTCGCATAGTGAACGGGCGGGACCCCTCAATGTCGAGCGCCTCCTTCGCCTCCTCCTGCTTCATCGTCGTCGATCACGGTGGCTCCTCCTCTGCCACCGCCACCTTCGGCGCCCGTGCCTTCACCTCTGCGGAATCCACCATGTTGTTGGAGAGGTCCGCGGCGTCCGTAGGCCTGGGCTGGGCGAATGAAGGGAAGCGACAGGCCGAGTAGGTGGTGGAGCTGTTGCCTCCTCGCAGGTTCCTCATGGTCGCAGGAGGAACGATCGTTACGATAGAACAGATGAGGAATGGAGAGAGAATCCTAAAGTTTCGGAATTCTCTCTCTAATCTGTAAAAATAGGGAAGCATATTGGTGATCTGTTGGAACTGAAAAAGCTGTAGTGTATACGGATTACTCGTTTCATCGGGTAGGGATTTATAAACACTCACCGACTAGTGGACCCTTCGATTTTCCCTCCAAAAGCCAAGCCCAACTGTCCACCGCTACACCGAAAAATTCTTAATAAATCCAGCGTCATATCAGCACTGACACAAAAAGCAACAGCGGCACCTACCTCTCTTCATTTCTCTCCGCTCTTCGCCGATCGACGGCGGAAAAAAAAAAGAGCACGCGTCCATGGCGGGCGGCGGCGTTCTAGCAGAGCTTCCCCTACGCCGCCGTCGCAGCAGACCAAGGATCACCTGCAGCAGGCGGTGGCGATGAACGCGATCCGTCTGCGGGCCATCGGCGACCGCCTCAGTGCCCACTTCCGCGGCGGCCCGGCCGCCCTCCAGTCCGCCGACTTCGCCCACCTCATCTACGCCTTCGCCAGGTTCGCCTCTCCCCCTCCGCACCTCCGCGATTCCGCGGCACCCAGGGCTCCGCCATTATCCCACGCGTTCGCCCCTCCCGTCTCCTAATGGTTAGGGTTTATGGCAACCGCGTTGTTTCGTGAGCGATGTAGTGACTCTTCGCGTTTTTATGCTTGCAGAGGGATTGATTACGCGCTCTCGGGCGGTGATGTTCCTAAGATGGCCAGTGAAATACCCGACATTTTGAAAAAGGTAATTCTGTTTGCTCTCTTCCTCTACCAGATAATTTCCTTCTTTTTTTGAGCATTCCTCTCAATTTGGTGCATGTTTTATTGGTCCAAGTAGTGGTGAAACGGCTGTGGTAATTGCTTGCTGGGGAGTTAATTATTACACCATAACTGCTATTCCTAGGAATGGAAGTGTTAAAATGAATTATTAAAGCAGTTATGAATTATTATAAAGTTAATGTAGTATAAAAATGGAATGTTTCTTTGCTGTAAGAACTTCAAGCTTTAATTATGGGCTAGCTATTTTGCCTTTGATCTAAAAGGAGAATATTTAGCAAAATAACATTAATGTGCAAGTTGTGTAACATTAGAATTTTAATGAATGCTTGGTTGGCTGGTAGCATTCTTGCTAGAACTACCATAACACCTCTTTTAACTTGTCACAGCATCTGCAATGTGCTTTTGTAATTCAAATATAATGCAGTAACTATGGGAAAATTTTGTAGCATAAAGATAAAATATTTTACAAACAAAGTTATTATCAACATACCTGAACAGAGAATCTAATTTGGAAAGTGAAATAATATTATGTTCCCTTTTAAGTACTGCAACAGCTGAGCATACTTTTGGTAAGATTTCTAATTCCTAAGTTTATATGAAACCTTGTTAGATTTGTTATTTATTCTTGTTCGTATGAAGTTAATTTGATAGTTACTAGATGAAGGTGTCCCACTATTTGACGGGTAGTGTTCAAAGGAATGTTTGGTCTATTCTTGATAAATCCTTGTGTGACCACCACTCAGAAAAACATACCCCCTTGTAGAGATCCTTGTGTCACTTCACACACCACCACCTGATTGCCCACTCCTTGATATCCTACCTCATGCCCTCCCTTGCCACTTGCCACACTATCCCCTACCTGTGGTGCCAAGGTTCCATCCTTCGCTATAATAGTACCATCTGCCTACCATCACCTTCCCCTTGCTGCCTGGAGCTAGCGTTTCCTGCCTCCCATTCATTGCCACTGACACTGCTGTCCTGTTCAATGTCTTTATGGTAGGACTTTATTGTCTATACTCCGTACTTTCCAACTTTGTTATGTGAGGTAGTGAACATATGACTTGGTAGAATTACTAAATTTGACATTGAGCTATGTTTTCAGCTTTTCACAGAAAGTGGCCTCATTCCTTTATTTAGTGAATTCAGGTGTGCACAATTTGTTGTGTGTTATTAATCTGAAGTCTGCCATTATTGACCAGGTATATCAGCTGAGGAAAGACCAATCTTTACAATCTTCTGTTATGGTACTAATCATATCATGCAAGGTAAATTTCCGTCCTTCTCAGTCATATATGAGATGTCAGATAAAAACTTTTCTTTCAACCGGAACCCAATTATTTTATGTGGAAAGACCCATCCCTTCAATCTTCTTTTAACTTAGGTTGGTTTATTTCCAAACCCAAACCTATACAGACTTATGGAGAAGAACATATTTTCCTTTTTAACCGCATATGTATGAACAGATATCTTTCAGTGGAACGTTTGCTCTACTATAAACCTTATGCTATAATATACAGCAATAAATAATTACCATGTTATGCATTAGTCCTACCCATTGTTGTATTTGTTTAGTTTTCTTTTCTGACTGCACAATCACAACTTATTTGGAGTTGTTTCAAGCGATATAAAGAGTTTTATGTATATGTTGATTATATTATATACCCAAGTTATACAATTTGCCTTTTGAGCTTATTTTTCCCAAATGTGCAGGTTATCTCGCAATAAAATTAATCTAGTAACCTACACTTGCTGTTTTGCAGAATGCTTGTTTCCATAAATGGTTTCAACCTGCAGATTCCGCTGACATTCTTCGAATGGCTAATGAGGTGTGTATGAAATGTTCCTTTTCTTCTTTCATGTTCATTGGTCTATGAGCACTTTTTCCCTTTTGGGTGCATATTTGTGATGTTGGTGGTGGCATGACCTTCAAATATCAGCTTACCTACTTATACATTTTTTTCTTGGTATGCAGATCTCTGGCAACTTCTGCACGCCCCTCAGCCAGCCAGCTAATGATAGCACTGTGCTTGAAATTATTTCAACAATAATGCCAAGGTAAGGAATTGGTCTCTCTTTCTCTCGTGCGAAAAATGGTGCAAAGCTGGATGTTGACATCTGCCATGTTGTTCCCTGCTGTCTAGGTTTATTCAGATCTTAATACCAAGCAGAAATTCCAAATATGAAAAACCTGAGATTGGAAAGCCCATATTCTTGGAACTTGTTTTGTTATTCAGAATTTTATTGTGAAATTCTGCTTTATATTCAAAAACTAAGATTTAAAATTCAAGGTGACATACAAATCTTCCACATCTGATTTTAAAATTTAAAATTTGAAAGTACTTCAAAACTAAATTGAAGATTTGGACATCAGCATTTCATATTTTCCGAAATAATATTCAGAATATAGAATATGAAATCCAAACATTTTGTAGCTTAGAGGTGGTTTGTTTCATTTTTTTAAGCTATTAAATTCAGATTTCTAATTTGGCATCCTCAATTGTTTAGTTTAATTTTCAAAATTCAATTTAAATAAAGCTTAGGATCCTTTTGGTTATAATATTGAAATTCTGAGTCATGCATTAGCTTCATAACATATTTTATTTGTTTTAATGTGATCCTGCTTTTTTTGTTTCCATTTTTTATTTCATAGGTATTATCCTCGGTTGAAGTTCAAGCGTCTAGTCACTTCGTTGGAAGCAAAGGTAGTTAATCAGTTCAATTTAAAACTCTAATCTGTACTATTCTAGTTCATAAAATTTGATCATTTTGTTCTAAATATGATGCCATTTTTGGTGCATTCTTAATCCTCACATTTGAAGATATATTATTGATGAACAATAAAGGCTTGTTTCATAACTGAGCACTGATTTTGATATATTTGTCTATACCTGCAGGTTGGGTATGATATTTTAATGGCCGACTTTTTTATTAACAGGAATCTTCCTCGAGATGAAAAGATCGTAAGTATCATTCCAGGGCAAATATTCATTCGATGTATATTCATTATTGTTACCTAAATGGGCTGTCTCAGTGTTAATGTTTGTTAAAATGTTCATGTACTGATGCTAGTTTTTTGTTATTAAACTATTCACTTCATTATCTGGTTTCATTTTGAGTTTCTTGATCGAAAGGGTGAACTATCTTAACAAAGTGCAACTCCCTTAGGTGTTTGTAGAACGTTTCACATAACAGTTTGTAGCATCATGCTCTTTTGCATCTGTAAGTTGCATATGAGAAGAAGGTCCTTCTGTAATTAACACTACTTTTATAGTGCATTCATACCTTGTAATATTGATTGCATATTAGGTAACTGAATCTTGGTAAATTGGTTGTCGTTGCAAGCTGTCCACCCTCTTTTTTGATACTTAAAAATATTTTGAAGTGAAATAGATCTAGTTAGCTGTGAGCCTGTGGTATCTCCTTTTATAGATATAGAAGCCAAAATACTGTTGGATTACCTTTCTTTATTTTAGCTGTCAACAAAAAACCGCTGGTTGCATAGAGTCTGTGCATGTATGGTGATTAATGCAAAATCACAGATCTGTATGCCTTTGGTATTTTTATACTGAGAGAGTGATTAGATATGACAAGACTTTAGGGGTGGCCTGGCAGGAATTCATGACTATGTATTATAATTCTCATGCTTGTATTTTTGCATGTCTGATGATGTTATATCAGATAACTTTATTGATTATCTCACCTTTTGCAGAATCTAATTGTTGTCCAAAAGGAAAATTTAGATGCTTCATCATGTATCACAAGCCCACCACATGTGAGGTGCATTTCTTTCTTTGATTTGATGATTGCCAATGTTTTAGCCAAGAAACTCGAATGATGTTTTTATGTTTCAGCTTTTTAGTAAACGGAAAAGGCGTGGACAAGAGGACTAATATTTCAATGGTTAGTGTTTTGTTCACCATCCTGGCCTTTACTACCTGTCATTTAGTTTTGCATTGACCTCCAAGCCTTATGCAACCTGTGGACTGTGGCTGAGCTTCAATTGTCAAACAACCTGATTTCATGCCTTTCAAACAATGTAACAGGAAACAGGACCCCAGTTCCCCACTGATATTACCAAGATGCTCAAATATGGAGCAAACATAATACAAGCCGTTGGATATTTTAATGGTATGCTTGGTCATGATGCTCTGTCGTTTCATTTCTACTTCTGAAGCACACACAATTTTAATTGATGCTGATTTAGCTTTATGTTGCAGCTAACTATATCATAGCTGTAGCATTTGTGAACAACTTGAGGTCCTTTGATGCTCCAAAACTCGATGACTATGCCCAACCAGTCACCACTGATCCTCCTGGTAGGCAAAATTTATTTTAATTCGCTCAGTATGGAATGCATGTTCAATATGTTTTATGTTTTGCTTTGTTAATTTCTGGACTCAAATTGAAACAGCAACTATTCTATTATCTGAATGGGAAATTTCATTTTGACGCTTTCTGAATTTCTTGTAGATTCTGATATACTTGAAGGACCATCAAGAGTTTCCCTAAAGTGCCCCATAAGGTACATATTGCATTCTCCAGGGAATACACTTTGCTGTATTATTTTTCAACTATTCCATGTTGATGAAACTTCAGTGTCTTTAATCCTGTTATGTATATATTCACTCGTTTACTACATGGTCTGAAGCAAGGATTAAAATCTCTCTGAAATTTCTTGAGTTCTCGGTTTCCGGACGTGGACGAATTTTGAAATACCGGCCGAAGTAAAAAAATTCAAATTACTACAATAATCTCGGTATTTTTGACCGGATTTGGTCCAATAACCCCTAAAAAAGTCATCTCCTATGAAAATTTGTTGAAAAACTGAATTTTTGAGATATATTTTTAAAACTGCAGAAACACTCTCGGATTTTTATAAAATTGTACATGCTTTATCATGATGTGAAAAATTTATGGTACCATCATAAGAAGTGTAGGATCATACACAAAAAGTTTCAAAATAATTGAACTTCATTTGTTATCTTTAAAAAATAAAAAACACAATGAACATAATTGGGACAGTAACCTTGTCAGAATTTTATAAATTTTTTCGAGTGTGATCATGATCCAAAATTTTTATGAGAGATTAATAATTTCCTCATTACCATTCTATAAAATTTTCAAAAAATTTCAACTTTTTTTGTTTGCTCAATCAAATCTATGTATGCATTGAACTTCATTTGTTATATTTCAAAAATAAAAACAGAACTAACATAAATGGTACAGTGCACTTGTAAGAATTTTATAAATTCACTGAAGTGTGATAATGATTCAAAATTTTTATGAGATCTTAAGCATTTCCTTAGAACCCTTCTGCAAAATTTTCAAAAATTTAAACCTTTTTTGATTATTAAAGCAAATTTATGTATTGATCATTAGGCTTTTATCAAGACGTAGCACTTTCAGAATTTTTGGAACTTCTTGAAGTTTGATCATCATATGAAAATTTTATATAAACATTAATGATACATCAAGAACATCTACAAAAATTTTCAAAATTTTCTAACGTGGTTTGTACTATTTTTCATTTGGTTGAAGTTTGCGGTATGGTTTTTATCAGAACAGTACCACTGTCTGAATTTTTAAACATTCATGGAGCTTAGTCATCATTTGAAAATTTTATGGGAACATTAGTGATGCATCATAACCTTGCACAAAAATTTCAAAATTTTCTAACGTGGTTTGTTTTATTTTTCATTCGGTTCAAACTTGCCGGTCAGCGTTTTATCAGGACAGTTGCAATGTTTGAATTTTTAAAAATTCCTCAGATTTGATAATCATCTGAAAATTTTATGGGAACATCATTGATATGTCGAACCTACACAAAAAAATTTAAAATTTTTCGACGTCGTTTGATATATTTTTTGCTCGGTGCAATTTTCCTGAGATCTCGACAAAACCGGCCGAAATTTTGGTTTTCTCGGTAGAAAAAAAATCCGGATTTGAATTTTTTTTTTCGAAACGCAGTTTTTAATTAAAAGTATTTCTTCCCCAAAACTCAAGGGATTTGTCCGAAATTTCTAAATCTCACTGCCGAGATTTTGTTCTCCGGCTATGGACGAGATTTGGAGTGAAAATGAGATTTCAATCGTTGGTCTGAAGTGAGTTCTTGCAGGTAGAAAGGACAAATAACCTCTGTAAGAACTATTCTTAATATCTAGTTGGCATTAATTAATTATGTTTGGTGTCTGGTTGGTGATGTAAAAGGTGCAAAAGGTAATTATATCATGCATGTGTATGTGACTATGTTAGAATGCACTCAATCAGTTGGATATTTGGACCATTTAATCACCTTGTAATAGCTATTCTGACAGTCCATGTGTCTGTCTAGACTGTTGGTGGTTGGGTAAAATTTTAGAACCTGAAATTCTGCTTATATATATGTTTGAATGAAAAGTGCTAGTGAGTTGCCTTTTGATGCTGAACTTGAAAATGTTTGTTGCCTTTTCTTGCTGCAGTTTTAGGCGCATAAGAACTCCCATTAAAGGGTGCCTATGCAAACACTATCAGGTATAGATTTCATCTGTTTGTTTGTATTGATGGATTGAAATATTTTCTTTTCAATAAAAATAATAACATACTCTGTATCGTTTAGTGTTTTGATTATGATAATTACATGGAGATGAACTTGAGGAAACCGACCTGGCGCTGTCCATGTTGTAACACTCCTTCAATTTCCTTGACCTACGTATCGATCAAAAGATGGCCAAGGCAAGTTGTATAATGCATTTGTACATATTTTTGTCTCAATTATGTTTTTGATGTGATTTATTTCCTTTTTTCTCTTAGGTATTACAAGAGACTGGAGATGATATCATTGATATTCTTGTATTCCCTGATGGATCTTGGAAAGCTGTTTCAGTTCATGATGAGAAATCAGATATACATGCTGGTGAAGTCATTAAGCAGAATGGGGATACTGTAGAACCTGATGCAACTCTTTCTGATGTCATAGAGCTGATAAATGGAAATGATGATGGTGATCTGCCAATGAGTTGTGCATCTGCGTCACAAGACATGAAGCCTCTGTTGAATAGTCAAGATTTATCTGCGGCAGACTATCTTCTGGATTTGCCTATAAGCACAACTGCTCATGCAGGTGGAAATAATGGGTCTAGCAATGCCACTTCGACTTCTGGTCAAAATTCGTTACTACCTGCTACTGGTGGACCGGGCTCTAGTTCATTTGGGACCTTGGAGTCTATTCTGCCTCAAGATATTCTGCGCCCTGTTATCACGGATGCCGTCTCTCCTTCTCTTGAAACCTCCAATTCAACATTTTCCATGCAACATGTTTTACAAGGAACACATCCTGTAGCAACATGTTTTCCATGCAACATGTTTTCCATGCAACATGCAATCACTGAGAGATCCATTACCTGGATCAGAAGTAGCACGGTCTCCTATACCTAGAAATGTCAGGAGGGAGCCTGTAGCAGTCCAGGCTTTGGCAGCGCCACCACGAAATCCTGGGTTGTCTAAAAGGGTGCAGCCAAATGTCTTCAATCGTCCACCTCCTATCCCACAATCCAATTCAGCTTCTTCAACATACCAAGCACATCAGATGACAAGTGCAGACAGTGTCATCACTGCAATGAATACTGGTGTTGGGCCACTATCAAGGTCTCCCGATGCCACTTCATTGATGCATCTACAGTCAACACAACAGGTAACAATCTTTCCAACTCACTTTATCATGATAATTACCAACATAAGATAGCACTGTTTTATCTTCCAATAGAATCACCTTGCAGAACATATTAAATTTAAGTTGCAGCCACAGTAGAACCAGTCGATGACTTCAGTTTCTGTAATACTAAGTCATAAGTCATCCTGACTGAGCTCCAGAACTACTCTCTCCAGTCATAAAAGAATGTCGTTTTGGATATCGACATGGTCCCTAAAATGTAACTTTGACCACTAATTTCTACTATAATTGATTTGTAAAACCTAACAAAATTATACCTTTATGAAAGTTCTTTTCGAGAAAAATCTAGGCATACTATTTTCACATGTTTAATCTAAATATTGAAAAATATATTGGTAGCCAAAGTTTATAAAGTTTGACTGCACGCATCTCAAAATGACTGTGTCCAGAGGGAATAGTATGGTAAAATGATTTGGGGGCTGAAATATGTGTCGTTTGGTCCTGAGCTATTTGATAGGTACCTGTTAACTGCTTTGAATTAATTCACTTTGTTACATACTTGTGTACTGTCTTGCTTGTGTATTGCAACTGTAACAAGTGTTTATCATATGATGGTACCTGTCCTGGTGACTGGTTGTTAGTTGTACTAGCATGTATGTAAGCGCAAGATTGATATAATGAAATCCAGGTACTGTTGACTGCCAGTTCAGGGTATCAGCTAATTACAGTTTAATACAATATACATCTTTTTTGCATGTTTTGCTTGGATTAAATTTATCTTAACAAACATTCTTGACAGAATCATAATTGTTGGCAGGACATGCGCAACACCTCAAGCCATCAGCATGGTTGGGTTACTGGACCACATCTCATGGGTATAAGACCGCCGTTAAGAGACCCAGGACAGGCTAGAGGTGCAAATGCCTATGCAGCCACCCCAATGCAACAGCACCAGCACTTCGATCAGCTACTAGTGAGCAATCTAACGAGTCAACTTGCGCAAGCTCCCCCGCCTCGAACAGTCGAAGTTCCACAGGCCATACCGAGCAGCAATCTGATGAGCCAGCATGCGCAAGCTCCCCCACTGCAAACTGTCAAAGTTCCACAAGTCATGCCGACCCAACCAGGCAGTACAATCAGCTCGGACATTCACAGTCATCTCTTCTCCGTGCAGCGCAGCCAGGCAGTGAGATTGCAAGCAATGGCCCCCCAACCAGCAATCCCTCAGGCGTCACCACGCCTGCAGTCCGCCAGTCTACCACCTGCTGCTGCTCCTTCGAGCGTGCCAGCCCACGTTGGAACTTCCGATGGCCTCCCAAAGCTTCCCATGGAGCAAAACTGGCGCCCACGGGGCAGATGAGGGGGAGTCTGACAGGTCCTGCTTACAGTCAAGCACTTGACCGCTATTTGAACACCGCGGGGCAGCAGACAAGTCAGGCTCGGCCATCTGGTACGGATGCACGCAGGTAAATGCCAGGCACTGTGGTATTATTCATCAATAGCTGGCACACGGATCTCATTTTGTGGGTGGCTCTGAACTCTTAAATCTCTGATTTGGGCAGATATATCTTTTTGGTTTATGTTAGGTTGTTAGTGTTGGGACTACGGAAAACCTAGTGGAAACGCTATGCCGACCCGCAGCACTTGTTTGTAGCGTTTCCTGTTCTGCTTAGCTTACAACCGGTGAACGAGCCTATGGAACAAAGCATTATTATGTTCCCTCTCTCATGTTCCTACATTTCTGTCATTGATTCTGATCTCCGGATGAAGGGAAAAGAGCTACCAGTGGAGTAATTTGCACTCTCAAGACCTGAGTTGTAACTTGGATAATTTGCTGTCGTATAGCAACGACAAAAGGAGAAGAGGCGAGTCATGTAGTTGCATTGTGGCATTTGAACGGGGCAGCCGGGCAAGTTGATTGCATTCTCCCACTGTCTTGTTTGTACCGCGAGCTATCAGATTGAACAAAAAACAGTCAAGCGTCTTTCCCTTCCCAAAAAAAAAATCACCTCGTGACGGACTTCATGTATAGACGTCACTTTGTGCTGCTACGACGAAAGATGCTGTTCAACAATGTGCTCATTGCCACTTGCAAGGTTGTCAGTACCGTGATGTTTTTCATGTTACTAGTGATCGAGCCGCAACTCACCGGAGTCCACCGTCCACGTCATTATCACCGTTATATAAGGAATCAACGATCCCCACATGGCCACAGCGTTTCTCCGTTCCGAAAAATAAATTTGGTAATGGCCGGGGGTGGTACGCGGTGCCGGACCTCAGCCTCCGCGAACGTAAACTCCTCTGCTCAAACAATAAAAGTCTCGCTTCCTCCCTCGCCTCTCCTTGCTGCCCTTTGCGCGCGCTTGCGGTCATGGGGTTGGGGAAAAACTTATGCTACAAAATCAAACATCAATTTCCCCAAATTACATAAGTTTTATAGTTTCTCCTCCGACATGAATTTAGGCATTCATGATATTAAAACAAATTTAGAAATGATATTCTTGGTATCGTCCGGAAGATCTGAAAATAAATAGTTACTGCGCAACACGACTTAGATAACATTTTGATCAAAACCTTGTCTATGATGTAAGTATTTCTCTGTAAACAATGTTTTGATTCCCGAAGTTTTCTTAGACTTTCATCCATCCTTCTCCTTATTTGAACAGTGTTCTTGATGTTACTTCTAGCGAGCGCTCTAGATAGTCGCGACATATAGTTGCATAGAGAAAAACCGATTCTTCGTCTTGATAACGTGTTAGAGGCAGTGCTATCGAATCGGGCCGCAAATATCCCCTTAGATACGTTCCAGGAATGCAGAGATTTCACTTTGCACTTTTATAATAGAAGGTCTAGTTATTAATTTCCCGGTGGCACATGCAGGGCACACAAAATCTTCATGATTCGGAAAATTCTTGACATTAATGCCATGACCCTGTGAGTTGTTCACTA
Organism: Guadua angustifolia; assembly: GCA_036346375.1. NCBI lineage: Eukaryota > Viridiplantae > Streptophyta > Magnoliopsida > Poales > Poaceae > Guadua > Guadua angustifolia. The sequence goes on along the minus strand of CM070505.1, from coordinate 22,305,744 downwards.
TATTTCTCATCATTCTAAGACCAGGATGGCCTAATCTACAATGCCACAAAGAAAATAATTCAGAACTTCTAAAAACAGTCTTCAAAGATGTATACACTTCGGGTGTATGAATTTTCGTGTAGTACAACCCAGCATCGGAGGACATTTTTCTAATTTCATTTTTCCACATCTGCGTGCTTCACGATGCATAAGTATTCTTTGCCATTTTCTTCATTGGTCTCTCGTGAAACCCATTGACGCGGATGTCTTTGAAACTTAAGAAAGTCTTGCGTTGATTCGAGGTACAAAGGGCTTCTTCAATTACCAAAGTTGTACCCATTGGTAGTATAATTGTGGCTCTTCGGAACCTATTATACAAGAATCGCTTCTGCGATTGTAGTAATTCTTCAGCGTTCTTCGTGATCGACTGGAAGTATTTGGACTCTCTTAGGATAGTATTTGTTGTGCCACTGTCAACAATACATATCTCCTCCATTTGGGCGCTACACGATTTTTAGATAAAAGAAATATAATTCCAATCAGACAGTGGCAAAGTAATTCGAATATTGCTTGCAAAAATAGAATACTGGAATAAAGGATAAATTGCATATTCATTCATGAGAAAGGAAAAGTATGCTCTTCGTGAGTCTCTTGAAGCGCTTACGAAATCTGATCCATAACTTCGAGTGCACTCTCTTGACCATATATTCATTCTTTAAAGTGGTGAGAGGTGATGCTGAGAAGTGCAAAGCTTGAGCGTTACGCTTCGGCGATAGGAGTTCTTGCGTTCTTCGAGGACCCTAGGCGATGGCGATTGAACTTTTGCTCTAAGCGCGATCTTCATATCGATGCCCATGTGAGACGATTCGATCATTCGGGGCCAGTTCTTCAAACTCACATTTGACAATGCTATTCATTTGCATATTCATAAGATTCTTTCATTAGATTACTTCGTGCAATCTAATAGAGAGTGGTTGCAAGATTCATAAATGCATAAATTAAATTCTCATTAATTTCTAGTAAACTAAAAAAAGTAATAAATATAAGATTCATAAATATTCACAAAGATTCATAGATATAGTTTTGTGCATGTATGTGATCGACTTCGTGCATGCGATCAAATTCATGCATGCGATCGGCTTCGTGCGATTGGCTTTATGTATGCGATCGGATTCATACGTACGATCGACTTCGTGCGATCGATTTAATGCATATGATCGGGTTTATCTTGCGCATCGATCGAACCGTCTTGGCGCGATCTGATCGGGTTCATGCGCGCATGTGATCGGCTTCATGGCGCGGCGGTGGCCGCTTCGTGCGGCATGCTTGAATTCATGCATTTACAGTAAAAGAGGTGAGCAATAATTGTAAAATGCATAAAAATATTCATAAATGCTGCAAAGGAATGCTAGAAAATTAATACCATAGTCAAATAATTTTCTGAAATTTTCTAGCAATTTTCATAATTTTCTGACTATTTTTAATCAATTTTCCGGATTTTCTTACTGGATTTCGGAAAAGAGAAAAAAATAAAACAGAAGTAATAAAACAAAACTCGAGGGCAATACTGTCTTTTCCCCCTTTCCCCAAATCCGGATTTAACCGGACTTCACATCCGCGTCGGTCTGGACTTAGAGTCCATCGCCCATACGCGTGCGTCTACAGAGGTGGCGGCGGCGACGGCTCGCTTCAGGCGTGGGGAGCGAGGCGGCCGAGCCGACACATCGGCGACGGCTGGGCTTCGGCGGCAGGTGCACAGAGACGTGCGGCGCGGGAGCCGAACCGGTGGTGGCGGCGGCGCTTCGAGCGTCACGCGGAAGGCGAGCCGGGTGCGGCCGGCCGGGCGACTGGCGGCGCGTTTCGTGCGCGGAAGCCGAGGCGGCGAGAGGCGGACGGCAACGGTGGCGCTTTGAGCGTCGGCGGCGGGCGCACTTCGAGGCGCGACGACCGGAGCGAGCGACCTCGGGCGCGACGGCCATGGCGGCTTCAGGCGGTGCAGCCGGGTGGCTTCGGGCGGCACGGCGCGGTGACTTCCACCGGCGGCAAAGGGTGCGGGCGCACGGGGTCGGGCCGATCGATGACGGTCCAGCCGGCGTGCTTCGTGCACGGAGACCTAGGCGGATCAACGGCGCTGTGGGCGCGAGGGCCGAGGCTGGGCCGGTCCGGCGCGCTGCGTGCGCGGGCGCGGAAGCCGGCGAGGCGACGGCGGTGCCTTCGAGGCACGGGCCAGGAGACGAGGCAGCGCAGTCTTCGAGACGCAGCGACGGCGGCGCTTCGAGCGCGGGAGGCGAGCCGGCCGGCGCACTTCGAGGCGGCGGTGCTTACGCCTTTTTGTTTCGTGTGTACAGTAGCAATAAGAACAGTAGCTTCATGCTACGCAATCTGTAAGGAGGAGGAATGGAGCAGATCGGGGCGGGCGGTTGGTTTTTTGTTTTGTGTCGGCCGGCCCGCTTTTTTTACGTTTGAGGTGGGTTGGTGATGGGGGAGAACGTACCACCGTCAACTTAAAATTAGAAGTAGTAGAGAAACGTGATCATATCTTGAAAACCATGATCCGCATATTCTATAGTTCATAACAACCATCGCAGTTAGGGTCGCAATCGAAATGGTCGATCCATAACATAGCGGAAGAAGCCCAGCACGGCCTCGTCTCAAGTCAAATCGGTGGATGGTGTCGCTAAGGGCAGCATCGACCGCATCGCTCATTCCCCACAACTCACCGGAGTCCACCGTCCACGTTTCGGTCGATTAGTAATTGGTTCGTAGTACCCCCCACCCAAAAAAAGAATCATAATCACCGTTATATAAGGAATCAACGATCACCACATGGCCACAGCGTTTCTCCGTTCCGCGACCGCCGCCGCGCTGCCACTCCACTACCGCCCAGCCTTCCTCGTCGTCCGCCTCCGCCTCCCGCCCCACCGGATCCGGACGAGGAGGGCTGCCGCGGCCATGTCGTCGGCCGCCGCTGCGCCGCACCAGGCCGGGGGGTGGTACGCGGTGCCGGACCTCAGCCTCCGCGACCACCGCTTCGCCGTCCCGCTCGACCACTCCTCTGGTTCCCCCTCCACCCCCACCATCACCGTCTTCGCCCGCGAAGTCGTCGCAGGTGAGTCGCGCTTCCTCCCTCGCCTCTCCTTGCTGCCCTTTGCGCGCGCTTGCGGTCATGGGGTTGGGGAATAAGATAAACTCTGCCCATCCGCAGTGGGATCGATTGGTGGGTTCCGGAGGGCGCGTAAAGCTGGACCAAGTAGAAGCACACATCGCTCGTTTGATCTATTCGTTGTACGATTGTTCTAGTCGGGGGCGCAATACAATCCTGTAATTTTGCTGGATTTGGTTATATTATCTGGCAAGTAGGAAGAACATCATCCAGTTGATTTGAACAGTGTTCGAAAGAGCGCTAAAAAGCGGCGCATAGGTGCTAAGCGGCCGGCCTCCGCCTCGCCTGGGCATGCAATCGTGCCTTAGGAAGTGGGGCCGCCTAGGTGGAGGTCGGCAGCGCTAGGCGGGCGCGCAGGCGGGAGTAGGCGGTGGTCGGCGGTGAAAAAGCGGAGGAAGGCGGAGAAAAGGCAGAGCTCGGTGGAGGAAAAGACGACAGCAGAGCTCAGGTGGGATAAAAGGGGAAAACAGATGGGGAGAGGGAACGCTAGGTTACCGGGCGACCGTGCGTGCGTCGATCCTCCCCGTCGCCGATCTCCTCGGTCGCCGCCTCACCAGAGATCCTCTTCCCCGCCACCGGCGCCAGAGCTCCTCCCGCCCCCATGCCTGAGATCCTCCCTGCCTCCTGCGCCCGGATCTTGTCTTCCCCGCCTCTGAGCCGCCAACACCCGAGGTCGTCATTCCGCGTCGGCGCCGCTAGCGCCAAGCTCGTCTTCCCCTCCTCCGCGTCAAGCTCGTCTTCCGCGCGAGCCTTCACACCGAGCTCGTCTTCCCCCCGCCTCCGAGCCAAGCTCGTCTTCCTATAACGCCGAGTAGGGGATAAGCAGTCCGGTACCTCCGGGTCCAACCTCCGTGGACCGGACCAGACTCCAATTTGAACCGGACCGGACCGAAATCATCACGGGTCCAAACTCGGACCGGACCGGATCCGATGGGTACCGGACCGAGCAGTGCAGGACCAACCGTTACCAATGCTAAATGTTAATCAAAGGGAAGCGGATGACTAAATTCGGACTTGCGACTTATGCATCATCTAAGCTCCACAATCCCAAGTACAATGATCCCTTTAAGACTTCTTTTTAGGTTCTGTCCCTTAAACTGAGAAGTAAAATAGCTGAATCAATTAGAAATTTCTGCACAAGTCCTAAGGAAACCAGCTCATATCGAAGCATCATTAGGGGAAAAGATTCGTTCCTATCTCTGCATCTTAAAGAAATTACCTAAACAAAACAACTAACACTAACACCAATTCAGTGAAACCACCCCTTCCTCTGATTTTGGGCTATGAACTAGGAGCAACTTCCCAAATCCAGAAGTTCATACATATATAGAAGAATCCCCACAATTTGGAAACTTTTATACTAAGAAAAGTCAAACCACTTGATCTGTCAGATGGTGCACACCAATCACTCAATCTGGATCAGATGGCACTGCTCGCGAAAATTTATTTTGATAGAACACTCCTTATTTCTTACTCAGGAGCAATTGCCCAATGAAACAAGTAACCAAATCAATTCGAGCTGAAATAGGGAGGAAATTTGGAGTGATTAGTTCACCCATACCATGATCGGGTACCTCCTCTCGTCGAAGTTCCTCCTGGTGGCCTCTGAAGCATCAAACTGCGCGCCTGGTTCAATACAAATACACGCGCAACCAATCATCGGACTTATCGATGAAGCGCCACCTCAACGCCGCGCATTTTCACGGCTCGGGCACTCCGCCTTGCAACCGCGGTCTTGGTTTTGCCTTCTGAGAGGCGCACTGCCTCGATGGCGTGGTCGGCTGACGGCGTCGAGGTCGGCGCGGGAGAGGTCGACGGCAGCGGCCCCATCGGGCTTGGCGGCGGAGAGGAGAAACCAGGAGGCGCCCGATTCCGGGAAGCGACGCCGAGTCCATCGCTTCCGCATTCTGCTTTCGCGCGAGCTTCTCGAGGTTTTAGGGAACCCCGGAGGCGGAGAGAGAATAAACTGCTCACCTCTCTGCTGCCATCGTCTTGCCGTTCGTCTCGGGCTCTCGGTTAAGCTTCATGAGCGTCTGAACGAGGTATAAGGCCTCACTGGGCGAGCAATGCAAGTGGGCGAATCTATTGTGGACCGTAGTGTTAAAAGATGTCGTTCGGGTCCGGGTCTGGGTACCCACGGGTTCAAAATGAGACCCGGACCCGGACCCGGACCCGGAATAATATACCCGTGAGTCCAAATTTGGACCCAGACCCGGACCCATCGGGTCGGGTACCCGCGGGTACCCAGACCCATGGGTATTTTTGCCATCCCTAACGCCGAGCTCTTCTTTCTGCATCGGCGCTCGAGCCTCTCGTGCCGAGCTCTCAGGTGAAATATCGGCATCGGGATGAAATAAAGGAAGTTTTGTTGATGTTTCACCATGTTTAAGTCATGTAGGAAGTTTTGTCCAGTCTTGCTAATGATGATTGTCCAGTATAATTTGTATAAACATGAAGCAGTGATTATTCTTGGGTCTTGGCAAAACCAGAATTAAATGCCTTGAGCTACTAAAGATGTTGTTAAGTTGCTTGATGAGTTGGTATAAACCAAATAATATGGTATGAATTGAGCTTGTACATTGCCATTTTGCGATTTCCGCCTAGGCAAGGCGCTAGGCAGTGGGCCTCCGTCCGCCTACCGCCTAACGCTTTTTTGAACATTGGATTTGAACATGAATCATGCAGACGTTGACAAATGTATTGCATTGTCCACTGACACGATCAGCAGCGGCGACTAAGTGCTAATGCATCAAGTCAGCTTCCTTCACTGAATCCTAGGTATGGTACCACCGGCTTAACTGTAGAGATGATGTGCTGAGTGTATGGAGAAAGAGACATTGATAAAATCAATACATGAAAGAATTAAAAATAAGTTGATGTGATCTATCCAACATTGTGAGCTTGTAGCACTGCAAGTTAATTTTGCGGTGGGGAGCACAAGCCACTTCTTGCGTTTGCGTGATTGTCAATCTTCATGACGCTCATGTCAAGTGTCTATTTACAGCTGGGAAAGAAGCGATGCCTTTGCCTTATTTGTTGTACCTACAAGGTGGGCCTGGATTTGAAAGTCCTCGTCCCATAGAAGCTGGTGGATGGATAAAGAAAGCATGCGAAGAATACCGTGTGGTATTGCTAGATCAGGTACAATCCAACTTCTTTGGTGGATGCTGCATTCTCTTCTTCTTTGTTCCCCTGTTGCTCTTCTTGTGTTGACATCCTTTTCCTTTGCAGCGAGGAACAGGATTGTCAACTCCGTTGACAACATCATCTCTTTCACAAATGACATCTGCAGCAGAGCAGGTGGAGTATTTGAAGCATTTCAGGGCAGATAACATAGTTAAGGATGCAGAGTTAATTCGACTACATCTTGTACCAGATGCCAAGCCTTGGACAGTTTTAGGACAGGTATGATATCTAACTTGACATGATCTTGATGCACTTGTTACTCGTTAGATCCATGTCATCATCGTAAGTCTTCAACAAAAATCTGCATTTGCAGTGGCATTATGGTTTCAAGGTTCAATTAGAGTTTATGTTTCTTGCACCATTAACACACTGAAGTCTGAACATTGGTGTTTGTAGTGTTGGCAAACTACTCTTGGCTTTTTTGCTTATGCTTGCTCTCATTGAAGAAACATGATATACCAAATTTTCCACTTGTTAAATTGATCCGTTCAATTAAGGAAAACAATTGGTTTTCTTGCAATACATATTGATTTGTATGCAGACTGTTCATACTGAATTTTCAAGTGCTAGCAAGACTAAAGATCTAACTAGACTTAGACTAAAATTCATTGAAACATTTGAATGAATTTAACATTTCTTGTCAATTTTAGCCAAATTTTGGTTTCAGCACAGGGAATTTTTAATTTGTTATCTCTCTAAAGATCTAACTAGACTTAGATTTGATCATTTGAGTGTTTAACAGCTAAAGTATTCTGGGTCTCTAGGACAAATTTGTTATCTCTCTCCTCAAGATGATTCTAAATTTGATATGTGAACATCACCAAAATATGTAAAATGACATGGGGCATGGTAGCCAACTCTGTTGCGTTCATCCAAGCAATGAACCTTGGAAAGCTGACCCCATTGATATGCTGCTCTCTGTGGCCTTAAAAAGCTATGTTGGTCATAGACCAGAGAAGGTCTCATTAAAGCTTTGTTTGACACAAACTTTGTGATCTTAGCTGTTCAAACTACCTGTTGATCTTCCATTTGATGGACAACCATGATTTTGGATTAGATTACTGATGGTCATGTATTCTTGTTTATTTTTGTTAATGTAGCACAATATTAATTACACTGTCTACTCTTTCTCCCATTACAGAGCTATGGTGGATTTTGTGCGGTTACATATTTGAGTTTTGCTCCAGAAGGCCTGAAATCTGTTCTTTTGACTGGAGGGCTTCCACCACTAGGAAAGGACTGCACTGCAGATACTGTGTACAGAGCATGCTTTAAACAAGTTCAGCTGCAAAATGAGAAGTACTATAAGAGGTATCCTCAAGATATACAAGTCATTCATGAGGTTGTAAGATACTTGAGTGAATCTGAAGGAGGAGGAGTAAGTCATTCTTACAGTGTACATTTTGTGTTTCCTTTCCTATGTGAATTTGGAAAGTTTTATCTTATGCAACTTTTTTTAAGGTTCTTCTCCCATCAGGTGGTAGGTTAACTCCTAAGATGTTGCAGTGTCTTGGACTATCTGGTTTAGGTTCTGGTGGAGGATTTGAAAGGCTGCATTATCTGTAAAAAATACTTCTGATTTTCTTATTCATGACTCGAAAAACGAACACGATGTATCTGGTCTGTGTCATTCCCGATATTTTGTGTGTCACAGGTTCGAGAGGGTGTGGGATCCTATACTAGTCACTGGTGCAAAAAAAAGTATAAGCTATTACTTCTTGAAAGAGGTGAACTCCCCGTCACCATACATAATGTTTGTTTTTAAAATTTAGCATATTCCTAGTGAGGCAATGTTCTATAGTTTTTTCACTTCGATGTTTACAATAGGTAACCCAACATTATACTTTCTGCAGTTTGAAATGTGGTTAGGTTTTGATCAAAATCCTCTCTATGCTCTCTTGCATGAGTCTATCTACTGTCAGGTAACCTGTGAAACTTAGTAGTACTGTTTAGCTGGTAGTGTAACAGTACTCTACATTTTTTTTGGAAGTCTTCTATTATTCGTGGATGCAGGGAAGTTCATCAAAATGGTCGGGCCACAAGGTTGGCTGTGAAAATGGAAGTTTGTTTGATCCTATTAAGGCTACAGAAGAAGGCCGTCCTGTGTATTTTACTGGAGAGGTACGCCCCGATCTTTAAGGGAAGTATCATTCATTAGGGTAATGTTTCTATCCAAATTAGTGATCCATGTAGTGGAAGGCATATTTGCTGGTTACTTCCAATCAATCAATTGCCTATAATTACTGTAGTGTTTCAATTATCTGATGGAAATTTCCTCATGCATTTTTTTATTAAGCAAAGTAAAAACATATCGTATGAAGACCTTTCCCGGCATTAACTTGGGTTGACACTACTTTTAGAAAGGATGGTATTCAGGTTAAGAAAGCTCTGTTCTAGTTTAGCTATTAAAGCGAGTCTAACACGGCAACATTACCTTTTTAGTACTTGCGTAAACCTTTGGGTGTCTGTGCAATGCTAAGAGGACACTATGTAGCAGCCTACTGCTGGGATACCATCACTTCCTTTGCTACGTATTCCTAACATGTATTCATTTCTCATTACACAGATGGTATTTCCCTATATTTTCGACGAGGTCCATGCTCTGCGCCACCTAAAGGAGGCTGCCCATTTGCTAGCTCAGAAGGAGGACTGGCCTCCATTGTACGACGTCAGCGTGTTGAACAACAATAAGGTTCGTTCTTCTTCCTAAGAACCTTACCTAGTTCGTCCTATATTTCCTCTCTTGGTAGAAGCCGAAGAATCCAACTGTTCTAGTTGCAAGGTAGCAAGCAGTCTCACGAATGGCAATGGCACGCCGCAGGTTCCGGTCGCTGCCGCCGTGTACTACGAGGACATGTACGTCAACTTCAACATTGCCATGGAGACGGCCTCCCAGATCGCCGGGATCCGGCTGTGGGTGACCAACGAGTACATGCACTCGGGGATCCGTGACGGCGGCTCGCACGTCTTCGACCATTTGATGGGTCTTTTGAACGGCAAGAAGCCCCTATTTTAGCTGATTTAGGATCGGGTAACAGCTGAGCTTTTTTGACTCCATGATTGCAATGATAAAATAACTAAATAAGCGTTCATTTTCTCGTAGATGAGAAAAGGGTAACAATATGTATGGTAATTAATCAGTCTTAAAACATTGGTGATTACTCAGTTCCCAAAATTTTCGGTGTTCCAGACAGACCAGTCACCAGAAGGCTCCGTTTGAAATTTACATCATTTCATAGGAAGAGTGCTATTTTTTATTTGTTTACAAAAATGTAGAAATCATGCAACCCAAACATATCGTTTCGAATAGACAACTTTCAGACAAGACAGAAAAAAAACTTGTAAATAACTTATCACAGAAGCCTAGACCTCGACCATACTTACAAGCTCAAGCTTAGCTACCCTCAAGGGCTTATGGACCTACAGGAAGCTCAACCCCCTTCACTTGAAACAAATCCTGAGCAAAGGAGATGGCAAAGAATGAACTCGTTAACTATATGCTCTTCCTATTGAATTAATTCTCAAACGATTATGCGCCAAAAGCAGTGTATTATTACAGGGACAAAATTTTGAACTACAAACACTAGATGGCGAGATCACACGACATGAATGAATGTTGAAGCAGAATGACCCCTCCATGCCAGTTGCAGAAGCGTTGAATCAGCTCTCTTCGCTCAGGAAAAAAAAGCATGAGCCATGTACCTCTAGTCCCTCGTGCCGGTGCCAAAATGTGCATCTATGGACCCCATTGCGTGCTGAAAACAAGACCAGGAATTTCCAGTAGAACCGAGCCTCTTTATGTCTTGTGGAGCAGATGGAGCTCCTTGTGATCTTACCATGGCTGAAGGCCAGAAACGCAGGTGCAAAATCGCTACTCGGCCCCCAACATCGTGTCGGTCGTGTCATGCCAAACTTGTTAGCCGACCAGTTACCGACCCTTTCCTTCGTCGACGGCGCTTTTGTTGCACTCTGCAACTGAGGTACAACATAAGACCTGCGTGTTGGAGAAAGGAATCAGGTTAAAAATCACAAACCTGATCATATATTTGGAACTTAATAAGTGTACATTACTTACAAGTAGTTGCAGCAAAGCAAGGTACCATCCATTGGCTTGCCACTAACATTCCTATGTCAACCTGCATCATCACCATAAAAATCAGTACACTGCACGCAATTACCATCGAACATATTCTAAGATAAGAGTAACCACCATTTCCCCCAAAATTAGTTTAACTAAGGATAGGCAGTTTACTGGTTATAGCATCCAAACTAATATCTTCTAACCAAAACTAATTGAATGGGACAAACTTGCCTGTCAATATGTCCTACATAAACAACACTATTGAACTTCTTTCTATCCTCTGCGTACTGCATAAAACATGATTGTAGTTATATGGCCTTTCCATTCGCTACAGTTCTGTGTTCTTATAGTCTTAAGGCCTAACCATGTGCTTTTCAGGGTTCATATTGAACTGGTACACAAAAGCTGCAACAATTTTGCCTTTTAAGATTCAAACATCATTGAAGATGCCATACAAACACTACAGTGAATCAAATTTATGGCTCTAGCATACCATTCGTAGCCACAAGCATAGCTCCACTTCTCTCTAGAAGCCAGAGCTGGAGCTTGACCAAACAGTGCCTAACTATAGACAGAACAAACATCAATAATATGCTGTTACTGTAGGCTGCAGTAAAAAAATATTTGGTGGCTGTTTGCATGACAGACTGACCAGTACTCAATGAAAAGGTTAGTAATTAGTTTCTAGCAGTAACCACAGTTACATTAGTGCATAGAGTAATATGCTAACCCTGATGTACAGTGTGTTTACATATATTGTACAGCTCAAAGGGATCCTTGAAGCTTAGAGAACAAAGACAGGAGAAGAAAATAATTGTTGTTTCACAAGGAGAGAGGCAAGACATGATACCTCTTCATGACCGATAAAGCCAAAGTAGTCGCTTTTATCATCAAATTTAGCAGCACCTGGTGTTGAAAGAGACTTTTGTAGGCCAGCTTCATCTTGCCTGTTATCAGAAGCTTTTATTGTTAGATTGGGAGTGCTAGAAACTTCACTCTTATGGTATTCTGGTGACTTTCTTCTTGTGCCTGTTGGATGGATACCATAGCCTTTCGTTCCCCAATCCTCAAACCGGGAATCTTGGTGACAGATCAATTCCTTGCCAGCGACAGTAGAATACATCGAAAAATTTACATCTGGTCTACGTGAGGGTTGGTGGATGCTCTCAAAAACTGGAAATTTCAACTGAGCAGCTTCTGAGAAAAGGACAGGATCTTTGACTCTATTGCCAGTAAACTCCACAATTTTTCTTAAAAGCCAATAACAGTTTGTGACCATGTGACTACTGTCAAGGCAATTTGAATCTCCATAGACTGCAATCCGCCCTTCGCCTGCTTCAATCATTCCAAGAATCGAGGAGAGCTGCCAAGGTGAAATCAATAAGCCGTGGACACTAATGCATACAACAATATTATATAATGCAAAACAGGTGCCATCAGACTATGCTCTTGTGGAGAAAAAATTGGTGTGATCAAAACAAAATAAAAATAATTGTCCACCAGGAGAATGAACAGGTCAGCATGCTCGTTAGAATTCTTTCTTTAAAGGATTTTCATCAGAAAAAAGATAGCACACAGTGCACACTACGCCACATGAAAAAAATTCAAAACATAATGAAGGGTCAAAGTTACACATTTTCCCTAACTGCAGTTTTGGATAGGTTAGCCATTATCACCTAATCAAATACAACTTACATAGTTGGATTTATAAAGAGATCAACTCGAAGACATTTTTCAACAACAACAACAACAACCAAGCCTTTTATCCCAAACATGTTGGGGTAGGCTAGGAAAGTAACCCAATCAAAATCAATAAAACCCCTAAACCTTTGATCTTGGGCCATGGTTCCTGTACGTGGATCGCTAACTTCCATGCACTCCTATCCAAAGCCAAATCTTTGAGAACGTTCCAATCCCACAAGTCACTTTTAACTGCTTCTTCCCACGTCAGTCTTGGTCAATCTCTGCCTCTTATGTTTTCACAACAACTTAAAATTCCACTATGCACCGGTGTCTCAAGATGCCTCGTTGGAGATGTTCAAACCATCTCAAATGATTTAACTTAAAATTCCACTGATTCTTTGGTGCCTCAAGATATGAAGTGGATTGTAGATTCTAGTGTATATGGAGATTGTGAGAATCAAAATCCATCTCAAATGATAAAACAAAGCAGCCCTTAGAACAAACTTTTCTTCAATTAGTGCTACCCCAATCCTATCACGTATATCATCATTGCGGATCGACCTCGCCTTGTATGATCACAAATCCACCGTAGCATCCGCATCTCTGCTATACTCATCTTCTGTACATGCTATCTGTTTGTTGCCTAACACTTCGCTCCATACAACATCGCAGGTCTAATCGCTACCCTATAGAATTTACCCTTTAACTTTTAAGAGACTTTTCTATCACATAGGACACTCGATGCTTGGCGCCATTTCAACCACCCGCTCGTATCTTATGGCTCACATCTTCATCAATCTCGTGGTCACTCTATAGCATCGATCTCAAATATCGAAAAGTTTCCTTTGTGGGCACTAGTTTTCCATCTAGATTAACATCTCCATCACCTGCCATAGCACCGCTGAAAACACACCTCATACACTTAGTTTTAGTTCTACTAAGTCTAAAACCCTTTGATTCTGAAGTCTTCCTCTACAACTCAAGTTTTTTGTCAACGCCAACCCTACTCTCATCGATAAGTAGCACATCAGCAAAAAGCATACACCAAGGAATCTCTCCTTATATGTCTCGCGTGACTTCATCCATCAATAGGGCAAAAATATGAGGGCTCAATGCTAACCCTTAATGTAGTCATATCTTAATAGGAAAGTCACTAATATAGCTATCACATATTCACATGTTCTAACATTAGTCACCACATCGTCGTATATATCCTTGATTAAGGTAGCACTTAGTTGGGACTTTGTTTTTCTCAACCACCCACCACATAACCATTCTTGGCACTTTGTCATAAAAATAGCGCTAGGTTACAGGTTTTAGAGCATTCAATTATGAGTGACTATGATACATACACTTTTCCCACCATCCACTAATCACCCTACAAGTGGGAGTGATGGGGAGTGGAAAACTAGTGAGGGAGGAAAGAGATTAAAACCTTTTTTTAAGATGTACCATAGCCATCCCATTCGATTATACAAAATCAAGCAATCTAAATAACTGGACTTACTCTTTAACAAATAAAGTGTTATGCAAAAGTTCAAGAGGCTATCATTACGAGGTTAGCATGATCAACATCCATTAGTTGGCTCAGAACGTGGCACAGCTAAAAGACTATGATATCAGAAAGTATCCAACTAAAAGAGCAATAGATGCTAACCTTGCTCTTCCCCTGGGTGCTTTGTGTATCTGGAGTGCCGGAGCTATCCTGCGCAGTTTTGGCGTTTTCCTGAAGTTGGAAGCTATGCAAAAAACCTCCTGCTGGAAATTGCACTATATCAGTTCCAGAAGCATAGTGGGTCTGCTCACCATTGATTGAGAAATCACCAGTTAATATTTTGTCCCCAAAAGCAATGCCAAATGGTGCCAAAAGTTCATTAAGAGCAGGAATATTTGCACCCCCAGTGATTGGTGTCCACCAACTACGGGTATTTTCATCAAAGAATGTCATCTTCACCATTGTATCAACATGATACCACTCAGCAAAAACAGCAAGGCCAAGCCCCTTGTGTACAACATCATCCCTGAGTTTCTGAATCTCTTCATGGAAGTACTCATCCTCAAGATCAACCATAAGCAGTGTACCATAATTGCTAGCGTCAAAGCAAGTAAATGGTGACCCAAGGGTCTCAATATAGTATCCTGCATCTCTCAGCATGTTGAACAGTATGTGAAAATTTGTGTGCAAGTGGTCACCATGCCAATCAAGGATATCATTATGCACATTAAGCGAATCCCTTGGAACATATCCAGATGGGTACTTGATGTTATGAAATTGGTCCCATAGTATTCTTCTTGACCTAACAGGTGTTGGAACCACCTTGATCTTCAAGTAAAGAACACACGTACTACTTCGTTGGCTGCTTTCTCCATGAGCTGGTGGGCTATAAATTGACAAAGTAACATTGCCACTAATTATGCCTGAAAATCGAGAGCCTTCATTTTTAACTTGCAAGTGCAGGGCAAGGTACCCCGTCCAAGGCCAGATGACGTCTGAGTAGGTGAAGTGAACACCAAGAAGATTCCCCACATCCTCAGAAGGTTGCCATACAGGTGGATCTTTAACATAACCAATAACCCCCATCCCGTTCAGAATTGTAGCATTGAAGACTACTGGCATGGCTCCAGCATACAGAGGTTGGCGACAAAAAGGCCAGAAATAGGGACAGTCGGTGAAGTCAAGCATGTTAGGAAAGATGCTCGCACGTGGTTGGTAATTTTTCAATATTTCATATGATTGCCAGCTGGAAAAGGATGGTACAATAAATGAGTATTTATTTGATCAAATAATAAAATAAAAGGGCAGGCAAGGACGACAGAATATATTCTCTGTATTCTGAATGGATGCACCTTACAGTTGGGAAACAACGCAACAAGAGACATTGGAAATATCCAACAGGCCACAGACCTATGAAAAAGTATGTAAAAAAGGGGAAGAAACTTACAGATCAAGCTTGCCAGCACCCTGCTCATACATGTTTGGCCCTAAAAGCTTAGAAGCACCCTCAACAAGGGCCTGTTTCATAGAAGCAGGATTAAGGATGGATTTCCGCTTGTCTTCTGGTATAACACTAACGAGCAAGCATACTACGCCAGCAACAACCGGGCTTGCAACACTAGTACCTGAAAGGGTTTTACAACCTGTGCTGATCTTTGAACCCATTATATCACGACTATATGCAACAACGTCAGGTTTTACACGACCATATCTGCAGAATCAAAGCACACTTTCTGATGATGCTATTTCTAAGATATGTGAAATGAAGCGGGTGCCGGGTGCAAGAGAAAATGTTATACTATTGAACTGTCAAAAAAGCTCTCATCACTACATAACAAACATCACCTTTGCAACATCAAGTTATTTGTTCCAATTTTTTCAGCAACAATTACAGGCTAGGTAAAACTAAATATAGAAGTTAGAAGTAAAGAAATAGTTCTATCATCATAATTTTTTAAAAAATATCACATATAATATACTCCTCAGCAACAACAAAACTGTAAAAAAAATTGGCTATCCATTAAATCCCAAGCAAGAAATTCCATTGAAATCATGCAAATATGGGGTGCCAACATCAACAAGATGTAACCAGATCATGCTTTGCCAGTTTCATTCAAGTGTCATAACAATGCAGAGTACTATCATCAAATTGGAACTAGACATGAATTGATTTTGTTTAACATTGATTTTGTTTAACCCCAAAGAACAATATTACTATGCCATATGATACTTCAACTGCAACTCCGTGATTAAAAATAATCAGCCAATGACCATCTTTTAGGTGCACTAGTGATGGTCAAGTTTGGTGAAGCGCAAACATGGCAAAGACCCTTATCTCCATAACACAGAAGAAAGTATGAAATGTAAGTAACCTAAACCTTTAATCAAAATTTTAAGGATAGTACAGATATAGGAAAACACACACAAGTAGGCTACAGGTTTCATAGGCTTTATACAGTCTTCTAATGCAGTGGTAGCCAATGCTAGCTTCTTCAATAAGACTAAAAGCCCCCGCAATATTGCTTTGGAGGATATAAGAAAACAGTGACAAACCAGGAAAATAGAATACTAGCAAGTTAAAAAGATGTACCCATGAGGTAGCTCCCAGGTAGTCATGCCTCGAGAGGAAAATGAAGCTATATGGTTGTTATAATCAATACCACCAACACCAATGACATCGCTTTGATCAGCTGGGTTATTTAATGTGCCATATAGAGGGCCATCATTTCCAATAGCTGATACCATGATAATGTTGCTTGCCGTGAGCTCCCAGACCTACAGAACCAATTCAGAAGACTTTCAAGTTCTCAGTAGAAATTTTGCTTATTCTTGAACCAAATTTTACTCATCAAGCAGCTGGAAATATATCAGCAGAGGTGACTCAGACTGCGCTCTTTCAGCAGAAATTGCTTACTCAGACTGGGCTCTTTTTCACTCAGTAATAACAGAAAAATGTCCAAAACTACATAACTAAGGAAAAAAAAAACAAGTAGCTAGGGAGATTTGTCAATGAATACAAACCCATAGTCGATCAGATCTCGATCTAAGGGAAGTCTTAACATGGATCTGTCAATGACTTAGCCAGAAACTACTTAATTGGTTTAATAAATGGGCCTTCTTCCTATTGTTGTTAGTAGCTCATCAATTTATTTACAGCCAAAATAAATTGATGATAACAAAATTGACAAAGCAAGTCTGGACACACACTATTAAAGGGTATTGCCAATAGCCCAGTACTAGAGGGCTAGAAGTGACTATCATTGCTGAGTAACTAAAAGAGCTGCTATATTTTTAATGATATAGAATACAAACACCAATGCAATACTAATAAGAAAGTGAAAAGGCAAAAAAAAAATGACAATCATCATCGCGTTGTACCTTTTCCACAAAGGGAAGATCGAGGTAATCAGGCCCACCAATACTCAAATTCAATACATCCATACCGATTGCCATGGCATAATTAAATGCGTCCAAGAACCATGATGTGTAGGATATCTGCACTGAGAACAAGAAGATATTCTCAAAATCTTACCAGCATAATTTCTGGCAATAGTTAGTTGTATCATGTATGCTTCCAATAGACAATAAAAAATCCTGAAGAATTTTTATTGAGATTAGAAAAGGAACTCCTCAGGGCTTGAATGTTCCAAATTGTACTTTATGCCTCTAGAAAGAATAACACATCCTGATAGCATGAAGGGCACTGTAAGTCATAGTCCGTCTTTACAAAAAAATACAGTTGGGTTTCCCTAATTTTGAGGACATTTGTTCCATTTGCAATTGCAAAGGTAAAAAAGAGATAACAAAGGATGATGGTAAGAAAAGGCGGTGAGTGTGATTCATATATAGCAAACAAATCCAGTACCTGAGCATCTGTGAACACTCGAAATGCATATATCTCAGTGTCAGGTGCAAATCCAGGGCATTCTGCATCTTGACCAGCAATAACTCCTGCTACAAATGTTCCATGTCCAAGGTTATCATTTAACGTGTCTTCATTTGTCCAATTTGTGCGCTCCTACAAAAATGGTCCCTTAGAAATATTTTCACCTCTCTGGAAAAAATGAAACTACAATATGATGTGATATGCAAGAAAATAATGCAAGTTTAAATGTCTTGCAACAGTAGTAAATCTGGATAGCCAGCTCTAATTTATTTTGCCATGAGAGAAAATAAAAACATAGCAATTCCCCCAAGGCATCGCCATCATAGTTTTCATAAGTCGACATGAATTAATGCAACATCTCAAGCACGGTAGAGGCAACAAGCATGGAAGTCAATAACAGTAAGTACATGATAAGAATCTAAGGTATCGTGCATGTTCTTCAAGAGTAGGACATGCATTTACACAAGGACAGTTTTTCCTTTATTTCCTTCAAATTCATATTTTTTCCTTATTATCAAATTCATATTTTTTTCCTTATTACACGTGTATATTAGAGTATGATCATTGGTAACAAAATTAACTAAATATCATATTATCATACCTTAATATTACGAAAGTGTGGGTGGTCTCCCCGAATACCAGTGTCAAAAATGGCCATTTTGACTTTCCTACCAGTGAAGCCTCTTCCCCATAGTCGTTCAGCTCCAAAAAGAGATGTTACTTGTGATTTCTGTCAAAAGGAGATGTGTTATCATATTAAAATACATGACAACAAGCACCTGATCACTTCACAAAAATATGAACAGCATTGTTTACCATGGATACTTATCATACCATCAAGTGTCTATAACATTTAATTGGCGTTGCATCTCAGTGCCTTAACATCATGCAATTTTCAAAATTTTAAGCAGAGTATACACTACATAATACATTCATTTCCGCTTCCAGTTTATACAAATAAGGCTAACGTTTTGAACTGATTTTCACTAACTATATGAAAGTTATACATGGAATACCCTCACTCCAATAACAAAGTTCTTCAGTTTGTCAATAAGTTGACCATCAAAACTACTTTCCCTCCCAATACAAGTTACACAAATCTTGAAGCAAGCGAAGAGGTAAGTAATCACTATCTATCTTTCATTTATACTTTAATATTTATGCACCTGTCAAAAAGAAAAGTATAGAAGCACCACTCAAAAAGGGGTCTTCGATTCAATGAACAGGTTTATTCCTTTTCAAGCGAAGAGATAAGTAATCACTATCGACCTTTCATTTATGCTTTAATATTTATGCACCACTATCTACCTTTTATTTATGCTTTAATATTTATGCACCTGTCAAAAAGAAAAATATGGAAGCACCATTCAAAAAGGGGTCTTCGATTCAATGAATAGGTTTATTCCTTTTCAGACATAGTTGTAACGGTCATTCTGGTTCAATTGCAAGATAGTGCCAATGACATTATAACATGTAAAGAAATGATCTTGCATAGATGTTTCCACCATGAGTACCAAGAAAAATGTACCTGCATGAGAAGCTTCCGCCTCCAACTAGCAGAAGAAGAGTTACTCTTCGGGCTGCAGACCACCCCCTTGTCTTCCCCTCGCTGCTCTCCCTCGAACGACATGGCAGTGAACAGCTTCCCCCGCCGTGGCGGCCGATCCGTCGACAGGACGCCCCGTGAGTAGCTGGCGTCGGCGTGCACGCCCCGGACGCGGCCGAGCGCCCGGACGGCCGCGACGACGGCGGCGCGGTGTGCGTCGCGGATCTCGAGCACGGCGAAGTCGGTGGGGAACGCCGCCGCGGGGTTCCGCCGCTCCACCCACCGCCACGACGCGGCGGGCGGCGGCGGCTCGGCCCCACGGAGGCCGGCCTCCAGGTAGTCCCGGTGGTGGTCGGCGGGGCGGTACTCGACGAACCGCACGACATACTTGGAGGTGGTCGGGGCTAGGGTTTGACCCCCGCGCCCGCCCCCGATGCCGCCGCTCGGGGAGTCTGAGGGGAGGATGGGGAGCGTGAGGAGGAGGAACGGGAGGAAGGCCGCGTAAGCAAGCCGCTTCTTGGCCGCCATAAGATACGAAACGGCAGCGGCGAGTGGGGAGGCGAGTCGCCGGAGATCGGCGGCCCGCGCGGTGCACGCCGGAAACTCGTGGGTCTAGAGAGGGAGAGAGTGGCTAATTAACCGCGGGTTTTACGGGGAGGGTTACGCTTACTCTCATCACTCACCAGTGGGGGCGGCGTTTTGACCGCATCATTCATTCACTCCTCCTCACTGCGGAGAAGAGAAAGCAATTAATGCAGATTTGGGACTCGGTTCATTTACCGTGGATAGATTGTCCTACAATCTACCGATGGTAACTAACTCTATGGGCTAATCTTAATTTAGACCTGTCAAATGGCGGCCCAAGTCAATGAGGAGAGCGCAATAAAAGCCCAGGTCGCGAGCATTTGAGCTGCGTCGTCGTTTGGTTGATGGGGTGTTTTGTCCCACATCGCTAGTCGAGCGGGGAGGCGGGCTTTTTGTTTACATTTATGCCCGTCTAGTTAAAATCTCTTCTAGTATATCTAGGAAGGGTGGTTTTATATAGAAAAATATCCTGTGCATGATCATCATACGGTGAAGCAATAATGTGCTATTGAGCTAAAAAGTTTCAAAAATTCTGAAAAAAATCATGGATGTACATCTCAACTTACCTACATATAAAATTTCATGATCAAATTCATCTTATACTAGCAGCTACAAAAAAGACAAATTTCGCATGAACAGTGATTTTTACTGTTCATCACTATTCATTTTGCTGCTTGTTTTTTTGTACCCGCTAGGATAGGATGAATTTGATCATGAAATTTTATATGTAAATGAAATAAGTTGAATACATCAGGATATGTTGCCTTTTTATATATGGGTACGTGATATTTATGGACATGCATAAAGAACATTAGGAGCTGATGAGCTATGTACTGATACAATCATTTTTGATGAAATTGTGGGAATAATTATCACTGATTGAAAGTTTCAAATACGTATGAACAATTGAAAATAAGAATTAAATATTATATGTAGACAAAGGACACATAAATGCTCAAGATCAATAATTAAAATGAAAACAATGCATCAATCATCACACATGCTCTTCAACAATTAAAATGGAAACAATTTATTAGTCACTATACACATATCAATCACAAGTTGCTAATATATAAGGTACTACAAATTGGAGATCAAAGGATCGACTAGGCATCTGTTGTGCTTCATATGTCTGGTGAGTAATCAGATGGAATGAGTACGGGTGAAACTCCCCTATACCTGTACTCGGGACAAAGTTTGATCTCTTGTAAACATGCCCGCAGCCAAAAAAAAAAAAAAGGAATGTACCCACCTTTCTTAAGGTTTTTACCACGGGTATATGGATAATTAGGTAAAATTACTATCCCTAGTAATGACCTAGCTATTGAGGTTAATATCAAGGCATGTAAATTGCTGGTTAGTACGTATGTAAGCGATGGTAAGAAATGAGAACGGATGTGTATCACCGACTCATATTTATTTATGAGCAGCAAAGATTAGTATGAACTTATATTTATAAAGTTTTACGTACTCAGGAGTACAGTACAATATGAACGTTTTATACTCCTTTATCACTTTCGTATTTATAAAAGATACTCAATACAACATGATTAAAAAATTTTATCGTTTATTTTTTTTTTTACATATTTTCATATGTATAAGGAATATGTAAACAAATTATATTATAAATGGTAGATTTTAATGAAAATTTTCATGTAACTCACTTTGGAGTATCTTATAATCAATACTCAAAAGGATAAAGAGGTATAACAACATCATTTAAATGGTATATTAGTACATACTACCCACCTCTAATATTTTCTTAAATAAATGTTTTATACTCCTTTATCACTTTCGGTATACTCTAATAATAATTCTAAGATACTTCAATACAACATGATTAAAAAAAATTCATTAGACACTTTATTTTTTTTGCTACATACCTGTCGGAGATTGGGTAACTCCCATGAAGACCATAGTACCCCGACAGCCGATTTTCGGCCGACCATACTTACCCTTGGATAGTGTCTCCGAGGAAGACCTTCTGGAGGATCTACCTATTGGTCTACCCCAACCTCGATCAAGCTTGTCTACGAGCATGTTCACCTACTCCCCGAGCATGCCTGCCCGGGAGAGCACGACAGGCGACCAAAGCCGAAGGAAGTCCTCGGGCATGATCGGCAAGTCGGGCACGACCCACGACGACGACGTGGCATTAATCACCTGGCGGCTCGAAGGACCGTACGGCCACGTCCCAAGCCACTACGCCCACGTCGCGGTATGGCGAAAAGCAAAGGAGCAGTTATGCCCACGTCCGGGCAAAGTAGTGGCATGTCATTCTGTATAAATGATGTAAGACTATAATCGTCTATAAATACCCCATTATATATAACATTCAGGAAAGATCTGACCACCTAGTGACCCTTGAGAGAAAACACTGTAACAAAGAGAGAAAGCACTTGAACACACCTGTAAGAAGTGGTGAGCAGAGAGAGAGGCTCAACACTCACGAGCAAGCACCTTGTAATTCACTCTTGGATATTAGCGAAACCACTGGACGTAGGGCTGTTATCTCCTCCACGAGAGGCCTGAACCAGGACAAAAAAGGCTCTTGTCTACTGCCTCCTTGGCGACGATCCGACTATCCCTCCTTAGCTCAATAGGCCCTCGGACGCTATACCCTTCGCGGAAAAGGGGCCATGGTTGATCCCTCATTCAACAAGTAAGTTTGGTGGGGGACCCGTACCCCAAGTCGACAATACCCTTTTCCATATGTATAAAGAATATGTAAACAAATTATGCTATAAAGGGTGGATTTTAATGAAAATTTTCGTGGAACTCACTTTGGAGTATCTTATAATCATTATTGGAGTATACTCAAAAGGATAAAGAGATATAACAACATCATTTAAATGATATATTAGAGGTAGGAGTACATACGAGATATTTGGGTATTTGCCACTTCAAACATGTGGCTTCGCAAATTTGTCACTGGACCCACATTTCATTGACTCAGATGGTCTCATATGTCATTGGCTCAAGTGGCATCATAATCCAAAGGGTCAATCTTTAAAGTGGCAAATAACCAATTTTCTCGAGTACATACACCCAGGAGTATGGAATCATTTTCATATATCTATACACACACATGCGTATATACATATGTATGCATATATATACATGTGCATGCGTGTATATATATATATATGTATATATATACATGTGCATATATATATACACATGTGCATATGTATGTATGTATGTATGTATGTATGTGTGTGT